>PVLD010007397.1:0-91894 GCA_004027595.1 Dinomys branickii | reverse complement strand
TACTATCTTATCTATAATTTGGTATTTCCTTTAATGTTTTTGTGTTAACTAATGTGAAGATAACTATGTAATACAACATCCAGTTCTAATTCCCTACTATATTCTGTATAACTTTGTATTTTCTGTATTGTTTATGGCTTTTCTGGTTCATATGTCTCCATTCTTTTGTCTTTAAAATAAAATTAAAAAAAAAAAGAAATTAAAACAAAATCTACCTTAATCCCAGAAAGAGCCACTATGAATATCCCGTAACATTTATTTCTAGTAATTTTCTCTTTGATTTTTTGCTCCTCCAACTTGGCATTATTTTGTAAACTGATTTCCCCTCAAGTTGATCATTACAGCAACATCATTTCCCAGTGTCATTAAATATCTTCTGAATTATAATTTTAAATGGCTGCATAAAATTACACCATTTCAGCAGTTCTCCAACATTAATGTGCATCAGAATTAGCTGCGGAGTTTGTTAAACTGCAGGTTGCTGGGCCCACCTCTAGCATTTTAAATCAGCAGGTCTAGGGCAGGAACCTGAGATTTGGCCTCTTAGACAAGTTCCCAGGTGCCACTGCTGGTCTCAGGACCACACTTTGAAGACCTCTTGTCTGTAATGTACCATTTATGCGTCTGCTACCCTCTCCAGAGTACAGCGCCCAGAGTGAACACACAGGTCAGCCCAGGAAGCCATGCCCTGCTGAAGAAGAAGCACTAGATTTACCCTCGGTAGCCAAGGCTGAATTTGGCCCTCGGACTGGAAGTAGCAGGGAAACTGAGTTTGACCAGGTTTCTAGGCAGCCAACAACGACATAGGTGAGTACCGTGCTCAGCAATGCATTCCCTGTCACCAGAAACATATCAGCAAGAGGCCAACAATGCCTGGGAAGTTCTGCAAAATTTGAGGTTGGGTAAGAAACTTCTAACTGTCTGACTTAACATTCAGGTTTAGTGAGTGTGAGTTCTGCAAAGCAAAGTCTGTAAGTGGGTTCCAGAGGCTTCATCAGAAAAGAGATTTCACGCTAAAGATTTAAAAAACAGACAAGGTAAAGACAATGTTCAAATATTTGTTTGGTGGTGCTGGTTATAGAGAAGCAGAGGCCAAACGGTAGAGAGTTAGGAAAACATATTTGGCAAACCTGGTTCATAGAACTGGTGTGACTGATTTTCCAAAGAAATTCAGCATGAACCTGATGAACTTCCTTCTTTGAAAACATTTTAAATACACTTTAGGATAAACGAGATGGGGGAGAAGGGGTTTTGTTTTTTAATGGAATTTTTTTTGGTACCAGGAATTGAACTCAGGATCTCACTTTCCAGGCAAGCGCTGTGCCACTGAGCTATATCCCCGGCCCTGGAAATGTATTTTTGGGAAACTTCCAAATTTATAAAGTGTCTTTATCACTATAATAGTAATAATAACACATTTGTAAGAATTGTATTAATAGTGAAAATGATACCTGCTATTTATTGAGGGTGTTTGCCAGATACTGACCAGGCTAGTGCTTTGTATATATTATCTTCTTTAATTCTCAAAGCGACCCAGTGGGGCGGGTAATATATTCTCAGGTTACGCTTGAGGAAACTGGGGATCAAATTTCTATTTCCTAAGATAGCACAGCTGCAAATGGCAGGGCTGTTGTTCCAGCCCTGTCTGGCTGCAAGCCCTTTGCTCTTCCGACTCTATGTTCTGCCAAGACCGCAATGCCTCCTTCTGCAGGTTTCTTGCCCTCTGAGCTCATGCTTGTGATGGAGAGCTCTCCGCGAGGTCCCATGCATGGGAATGACACCTGATTTCCAGGCTTTGCTGCCCAGTATTTTGAGGCACTTGAGCCCAGATCCTAAAAGTATCACTCCCTCCTCTTTGGCTCAAGAAGTCAAAAAGCCATTTCCATTTTTGTTTATGGCATTTTTCTTTGAGCTGAGTCATTTGAGGATCTAGGAGAGTGGATACATTAAAGCCTACATCTAAGGATCCTCGGGCTTCCCCTTAAACAGAGGAACAAGAAAACAAACAACTATTTACGGGAGGAACAGTGAAGATACAACAACCTAGGCATTGCCTTTCAGAATCAATCTGTTCTGATGCCTTAAGACCCCTGAGGCTGGAATGATGCCATCCACTCTGGGGAGCCTCCTATGATCTGCCTCTGCCTTGATCCAGAAACTGCTTGCCCCAGGGCCCCAGTACCTTTTGCACATGCCTCAGCCCTCCCTCTCAGCCCACTGCCTCTAGAGGCAAGGCATGGAGTGTGCGCATATCACCTTCTCCAGACCAACAGCTCCCTGGACAGAGTGGAGTAGTTCCGATCTGGACTGTGCTTCTTCAGCAAGTGTGTGTCCAAGAGGAAGTGTCCTCATGATGGTGTGACTGAAGAGAGACCCCTTTGTAGCCTTTGCCTGGGGACTTAGGTTGGCATGGATTAGCCACTAGCTTTGGAAGAGCTTTGAAAATGGTGTCATGGTGTGGTAGGTCTTGTTCACTTCACCTGTATGAACACCTTAGGAAGCTAGCCTGTTCCTGGTGATCCCACAGTACCTGTCCATATACCTGTCCCAGGTCTTAACACATTCTTCCATTCAATGGACACTTTTGAGAGCCTACCAGGGAGCAGGCACTGGGCCAGGTGCTGGACATGCAGCGGTGAATGAAGCAAGCACAGCACCTCTCCCTGGGGAGCTCCCAGAGGAAGGGCGTGGACGAGAACGGTCTCCCCCAGTATATTGTGAGCTTCCTGAAGTTCAGATTGGTTTGTACATTTAAAAATTTGTCATTTATTTTAGCGTTCATTTTGTGATTTGTATATCATAAAATTACCCCTTTACAGTGTGCAGTTTAGTGGTGTTAGCATGTTCACAAGCTCACATAACTCTTGCCACTGTCTAACTGCAGGGCATTTTCGCTGCTTTGAGAGGAAACCTTCCATCCACAAATGACTCTCCATCCATTTCTCCAGCTCGTAGCCCCTGGTCTAGCTTATGTCTTGTGGAGCTACCTTTGGACAGTTCATTTCTTCATGTGGCTATTTCTTATTACTGGACTCATACAATATGTGATCTTTTGTTTCTAATTTCTACTTAGCATAGTGTTTCTAAACTCTCCCATGGTATAGCGTGCATCAGTACATAATTTCTTTTTGCACACCCATAATACTCTATTGTAGGGACATGTCATAGTTTCTTCATTATCAGCGGGTGGGTGGTTATATTTAATTTTGTTCACTGTCTTCTTCTCTTCTCCCCTCATTCGTTCTTTCCCCTCTTAAAGAGTTATTATTCCACCTCTCTCATGTTACGGACATTGTAAGGACACATGCAATAAAGAGCTCAAACCGAGAGAAATTGAAAGGCACCATTTTTTAAAGTTTTAAATCAATCATTTATTGTTAAATAATTTTAGATTTGCAGAAAAGTTGCAAATGTAATATGTTACTCAGTTTCCCCCATTAATGTCTCGCACCAGTGTAGCATTTCTGTGCCAACTAAGGAAGCAGCATTGTTAAATTACTATTCACTAAACTCTAAAATTCCATTAGTTTTCTCTAATGGCTTTTTCTGTTCCAGGATCCCATCCAAGATGTCCCTGTTGCATTTAGTCACCGTATCGCCTTTACTGCCCTTGTCAGTGACAGTTTTGCAGGCTTTCCTTGCTTTTTGGTGAACCTGACAGTTTTGAGAAGTAGTGGCCAAGTTATTTGTAGACTACTCCTCAGGTGTGTTTGTCTGGCATCTTTTCTGGTTACACTGGAGTTCTAGTTTTTGAAGAATGATCACAGAGGTGAATGAAGGGTTCTGAACTAAGAAGTAAAGCCAAACCTACCAGGGTTATTTGGGGAAATCAGAGTGGCTTTGGAAAAACACTTGCTTAGCATGTTGGGGGCTATGGGTTTGACCTCCTACATGAAAAAAAAATCCTAGTAACCTTACTTTTGAACTCTTCCAGTGGTAGAACTGTGTGGAAGGGTTCCTTGGCTCTTTTCTTCCCCAGAGACAGCTATACGTTGCCTGTGGTCCTGATGGTGAAGAAATAAGCCTTTATCTGACATATAAACAGGACTTGACATCCCTTCTTTTCTGCTCCTTGGCCTACAGAGTGCCGCTGAACAAGTCAAGCCCACCTTTGTGGCTTTCGCGGAAGCAGAAAGTTGGAACTGGCCACCTTCAAGGCTTCTTCCCATTGTGAAGTTTATGTGCTAAGAGAGAACCCAAAACTCCCCTCAGTGCAGGGAGAATTCCCAAGTTTAGTGCTCCCACTTCCTTATCAGTCCAGGCGATTGCACTCAGGCAGGTAACATTTGCCCCAGAGCATAGACTCCATCCTGATCTCCTTTTCAGAAACCTTCCAGCAGAAAAAAGAAAACGAGCCGTAGGCCTCGGCAATGTGGCTTCCACCTGGAGGGACTCAGTGAACATTCCAGGGGACAATGCCCTGTCCTGGTCATCCCCACATCCCTGCTGACACAGCACGAGGACCAGAGTGATGAGGGTCACAGGGAGATCCACACATCATACCACACTGGAGCCTCTTTCACCCCAAGGGGCTGTTTTGGTTCAGCAGCTCCTGCAGCTTGAATAAGTTAATCACTGATGCCCAGAAATTAATTTATAACTGGACAGCAGACAAGATAGTTCAGGCCTCGGCGGGGTGGCACTGAACTGTGGCACAGGGCACTGCACAAAGGCACCTGCGTGTGCAGCTGGATGCACAGGCTGGGAACCTGACATCTACGTTATTTCCCTAGAGGCCACCTGGTCCAAAGATTGGGCATGTGCTGGGGACTCTCCCTTTCTCTCCCCAGCATATTTGTTTGTCTTAGAAAACCTGTCAGGGCAACAGCCAGGCCTGTTAGAAAAGGCCAGTTAGGAGGAAGCTGTTAACTCAGCTGAGGCCTGTAGGCCAAGTGTGTGGGATTGGAGGAGACGGGGAGGAGTGGAGAGAGGGGGAGGTAATAAAGATGTGGCAGGAGGGACGGGAGCGCAGGGGGCGGGGGGAGGTCATTCCTTCAGCCCCAGTCACAGGTCTTTGATGGTCTGCTCTCCCAGCCCGCAAACATTCCCTCCGTGGTCCTCTCTCACAGCCCTCGCAACCCCGCCCAAACATGGGACTGAGACATAGAGCGCGGACCCTCCTGGGGCCTGACTACGCCCGAGACATTGCTTCTGTACTGAATAAAATACTCTTCTGTGCCACGCTGGGGACATGTGGCTCTGGGTATTGAGTGTGGCTGTTGCCCCTCTCCTAGCTCAGCAGTCCTGTGAGTTCAGCCAGGAAGGGTTGGAATTCCTAAGTCTGGCCTACTTAGCAAGGAAGTTCCTGGCAATATCACCCCGCGCACTGGCTCCAGAGGCTTTTCCGTGAGGCCAAAGTCTAACTGGAGAGAGAAGATGAGAGAGGCTGGGGTGCGGCTCTGTGGTAGAGGGCTTGCCCAGCATGTGCAAGGCCCTGGGTTCCATTCCCAAGGGTGAGACTATAAATGAAACTAAATAGCCATGAGACCTCCATGAAAGTTCGGGTGCAGAGAACCTCTTCTAGACGCTGCCGAAATGTGGGCTTCCTCCCTGCAAGGAACTGGTGACCCGCTGAGTGGTGGGGATTATGCTTCATTTGCCATCAGGAGCCTGATTCCCGTCCCTTGGCTTTGGCCCCGCCCGCTACCCGCCCCATCCCTGTCCCTGGGCAGCATCCTGTCTCTCCGTGTTCATAATGCTCTTAACCTGGATGCCCTTCTCTTCTTTCCACACATCTGTCACTTGTGGCAGCCACCAAGGCTGGGCTGAGGCATTATTTCTGCCGAGAGCCTTCCATGACTGCACACGGGACCCGTGTCTCCTCATTCCCACTGCAACAGGATCTTCAGCTTCTGATTCTGACTGGCAAACTGGTGTCACCCGGGGACCCCAGCGGACAGTACAAACCCCAACCCTGGCTCATGTGCTTTGGGTTCGAGGCCAGGGGTGGGTGTGCCTTTTCTGGGCTGTGTCCTCTGGCTCTGTGCACAGGGCTTAGGTCACGGTGACCGTGTGTCCCTGTGCCCAGATAGCCTCTCAGGCTTGGCAAGGAGGGAAGCAGAGGGAGAGGCCCACTCCCTTCAACTGGCACTTTTTTTTTTTCAGTCTTGGGGATTGAGCACAGGACCTTTGCAGAGTTATACGGTCAGCCCTTATTTATTTTTATTTTGAGACACGGTCTCACTAAGTTTCTAAGCCGGGCTTGAGTTTGCATTCTTCCTGGCTCAGCCTCTCCCAGTGCTGGGATTACAGGCCTGTGCCTTCTATGGCCAGCTTCACACCATTCTTACTCACGCATGGTTCCTGCCTGTCCTCCATGGTGCTGGGTCTGCAGGTACCGGAGTAAAACCCAGTCACTCTGTCCTAGTTTACGGCGCTGAGGTGCCCCGGATTTCCCATGGGGCTCATGACAAAGAACAATGAAGGGGAACGCAGGTGTCCAGAGACCTGCACCAGGCACTTGGGTGTAGGCTGGGCCAGGAAGGCTGAGCTGAGCCTAGATTAGGAGAAGCAGGGAGGGGTCGCACATGAGCTCTTATCAGAACCATGCTCAGTAGGGAGGCATTGGGGGTGTGAGGCCTCCAGACCCCCAAGAGGGTTTCACACACACACACACACACACACACACACACACACACACACCCCCGCAGCCTTCACGTCCGCTTTCTTACTATCTTATCTGGGAAATGATGTTTATAAACCAAGGAAAGAAAGGCCCGTGTCCCCATACCAGGGACATCCTGCTAACACACACACTACCTTTGCTGAATTCCAAGGGTGTGGGCCTCCATTTGAATGGACAGAACTTAATACGAGTTGGCCAATGTAATATCGGCCGGATTTAAGTCCCTGTTTATGCCCTCCAGCCTGAGCTCATCAGCCAAGCACTCTTGTGCAGTGAACAACTCTGACAATCTTCTGTGGTGGCCCTGCTATGGTCTTTTGAGCAGAATGTTCTGCTCACAGCTGAAAGACTCCTTTATCCTATAAGGACATGGTTATATCTTCTTTGGGCATAAATCTATTAGAACATTTAGAGGAATTCATATGTATTTTCCAAAGGACTGGGTGTTTTCCTTATCTAAATTAAAATAACAATTCTTTTAAATGTGGCCCAGGAGAGTTCTTTCATGTGGTAATTCACACGCGCTCTGGCCGATAAGCCCCAGACTTGGCATCAGGTTCAAAGCAGAGCATGGGTCCAGATGAGGCCCAGGGATGCTTTCTGATCCGATTTGTGTTTAGCCGCTGACATTGGGACAATTTGGGGCTGCAGGCAGTGAACTCAAAAATCTGGTAGTGGGTCTCAAAAATCTGGTAAAATAAGATCTTTTAAAAGAAAGCCCCAAACAGTGTACCTAGAAAGAGTAGAGGGGGCCTTGTTACATCTGAGAGCTAGAAAAAGAAGCATCTTCTGGTGGAAGACAACCTTCATCACACACTTGCCAAGTCAGAGGCTTGGAGAGGGAGTGGCCCTCGAGAGGCACCTCTTCCAGACCTTTTTGTCTACTGTGGGGAAACTGAGGCTCGCAGAGAGAAAGTGGGTTGGTGCAGGTTGTACAGTGAGTGGTGCAGCCAGGCTGATGCCTGCAAGGTGCTTCCTCTTACATGTAAAACTTGCGCTGGAGCCTCCTCTACCCTGAGGGGGGCCACCGGTGTCCATGGTGAGATGCTGTGAGATGAGCAGGTGAATGTGGTACAAGGTTGGTGACAGGGATGTCCTGGGCCAGAAGATCTGGTGGCTCACCAGCCCGGCAGGGCCCTTCCAGACACGGGAAGTTGCTTCCCTAGTTAAGAGGGATTAGGATAGTCTGATCTCCTGGAGATGACACGAGGAAGAGAGTGCGTACTGGAGATGGGAGAGGAGGAGGAGAAAGTTAATCTTGCATGTTGAACATGTAAGTGAAACACATGCTGTACCACTGTCCCACAGGTGAATGTTACTAGTTGATTGGGGGTATTAGAGGGTTGGGCATCAAAGTTTCATTGTCCCTCAGATTCTTTCATCCTTTCTTGTTCCCTTTCTCTTTCTTTCTTTTTTTTTCTTTCTTTCTTTCTCTCTCTCTCTTTTTTTTTTTTTTTTTTTTGCGGTACTGGGGATTGAACTCAGGACCTTGTGCTTCCCAGGCAGGCGCTTATTCCACTGAGCTATATCCCCAGCCCCTCTTTCTCTCTTTCTCTCTTTTTCTCTTTCCTTCTCTGTCTCTGTCTCTCTTTCTTTCTCTCTCAATACTGGGGATTGAACCCAGGACCTTTGCACTGAACTACATCCCCAGACCCTTTATCTTTTATTTTGAGAGAGGGTCTCACTAAGTCACTAAATTGTCCAGGCTGGGCTCAGATTTGCTCCTGCGTCAGCCTCCCGAAGTGCTGGGATGACAGCTATGCCCCACCACACCTGGCCAGATATGACAGCTTTCCATGTCTAACCTCTGCAGACACATTTTCATTAGTGAGGTTGAGTTGCATTCATGGGTGTCTGGCACCTAGTGGATGCTCAGCAAATGGTAGCTTCTCTCAGTACAGATCCTAGTGAGGGAACAGGAAGAGGAAGGGTGCTCTCACATGCTTTCAGGACTTATGGTTCTCCCCACCTCACAGAGAGGCTAACAGAGGTAATAAATTTCTTGTCCCAAACCACACAGCTGGAAAGCAGCAAAACATGGTTCTTCTGGTTCTATCCTTTCCTGCAGTGCCATGACAGCTTCCCTTACACTCAGCTCCCGTTGTCTCTCCCCACAGAGGACGTGGAGAGCATTGCTATACTCAAATGCATTTGAAATAGAGGTGCCTTCAACACGAGTTTGGGAAACAAATACATTGGTGGCTCAAGCATCTGAACAGGTTGGAAATGGGAGTTCTCTTCCTAAAGCTGGAAGGTTGGGGCTTGTTCTGGGGCCACATCTAGGTTTGATTGTGTTTTACTCCATACAACCCATCTTCCATAAGCCTAAACTCCATTAGCAAGTTAGGACCCTGCTCTGATTCATGCAAAGAAGTCAGCACAGGGCTGGGTAGGTGTAGCTCAGTGAGGTAATGCTTCTCTAGCATAACGGAAAGCCCTTGTTCCATCCCCGGTGCCACAAAACAGAACAGTTCTCTCCTCTGGGGCTGCTTCCTGCTGGGAACTGTCCCAAAGAATCTGAGTCCCAGCTTCTTCTTTTCTTATCTCCCGGCTACTCTGCATCTGATGACCAGGTAGGGACAGTTTCCAATAAGACCTTCATCTTTTCTTCTGTGAAGTGTTTGTCAGTATTTGCTTCACTAGAGAATTGCAGTCAGATCTCCCAGTAAAGCACAACAGTCAACATGCCTGTTGCTGCTAGGGATGGGTGCACATCAAAAGGCAAATTCAAAGGGTGAACTTTTCTGACTCTGGAGAGCATAGGCCACAGCCCCAATGAGACTGGGAGTGAGGAGACCTCCATTTCTGTTCCCAATTTCCTCTCTGCTGTCTGGGTGATTTGTGGCAAGTTGCAGAACTGTTCTGGAATCACATGCCTTCCTAGGACTCTCTCAGTGCAAATATTTGGTGGTTATAAGCACGGAGAGAAGCCCCTCAATAACACAGCTCTTCTGTAATGCTGAATGTCACACTTTTCCCATGGCCCGTGATCCTTGATGAGCTCATAATCTTCCTCTGATTGGAACAGGTACAGGTCAAACAATAATTTGAGATATTTCTGACCATGTCGCTGAGTCTGTGGGTTGGGTGGGTTAATCAGGGTCATGAGCATTTTACACTGTAATACTATTTTCAATTTCCTCACAATAAAACCCTGAAGGTGAAGGAGGTGTTTCAGACCACTGAGGCAGAGTCTCTGAACTAGAAGCTAGACCACAGGATCCACACAACCTCCTCAGAGTACAACTGTGCAGGCCCAGAGTCAAGACAGCAGGCAGCCCAGGACTCCAGGAGAGTCTGAGTTAAGGTGGGAGCCAACGCCTGGTTGCCCTCCTCCTTGGCTTCTGCTTGTGTCCCTGGACTGTGTGACCTCTCTGGATGAATAAAAGCTGCTCAGAAAGGTAAAGGATTTTAAAAAAACAAGCATCCCACGACCTGAAGAACAACTTTACTACACATAAAAAGGGACCCAAAGATTTTTATTTATATTTTTAGTTTAGCACACATCAAAACCCTGCAGGTCTGCAGCACTGTGATGGACACTTGATTTGCATTTCCTAAAGCCACCCCAGTGAGCAGCTCTGAAATAAATTAAAGGGAACGGTCAAGGCTGAATGCACACGGAGGTTTCCATGTGCTCAGCTCAGCAGATTCAGGTATGACCCCTACTGAGCTTGGACTCTGAACCGTCGCTCACATTCTCTACGCTCAGTGACCACTCCGCACAATGAATTCATCTGTGTAATTGTGCTTAGCTGTCCCAAGATTAACTCCATGTTTGCATGAAGATCAAAATGCTTACTTTTAAAAGTTTGGTTTTCTTCCATTTTTGTCTTATCTGGGGAGGCATTCATGCTTGGAATTTCCTGGGATTTTCTTTTTTAAATCTCTTGCAGGGACTGAGAATTTGAAGGCAAAAAGTAAGGGTGGGGTGTCTTAGAGGTGCAGTGCTCCTTCTAGAGGGGAAGCAGTTGGTGATTATTGGCTGTTTGGAGGTTCTTGTCAAAGGCAACCCAAACCATATGGATCCTGACGTGGGCAACCGCATCCTTTTCCTCCACCCCTAAATCCTACAACAGAACATGGTTCAGAACTCTTCTTTGTTGAAAAATTTTTTTCTAAATGGTTAGAATTTACATACATAAAGTGTCCCCATATGAAGCGCATGCCTTGACCAATGTTTATATGCACATGTGTGTCTGCTTCCCTTGTACCTTCAGCGCTGTACAGTACCACTTGGTAGTGACACTCTTGTGGGTTCTGCCAAGGGAGCCTCAACCAGGGGAGGAGGAAGCTGACAGACACCCTGACCCAGTAAGGGAAGGGTGACAGGATGGGTCAGATCAAAAGTGTTTCCTTTCTACCGTTTCACCTGATGTGCACCAGCCACAAGTTCTGGGAGAGATGTTGGAAGGCGCCCTGTGCTGAAGTTCCCAATGGGGATAAGGGGAAAGCGGGACATTTAAATGGGCTGGAGTGTTGCCACTTAATCATTACCACTGCTGACATCAATGAAAAGCAAGGAATGTGTATGGCTGGCATGGCACCTTCTGTGAGTGGAAGAAGGGCCAGATTCTTAGTAAGCGAGGAGGTAGGGAACCAGCGGGCTCCGACACCAGGAGGGGGAGGTGCTGTGGCATGTTTTTCAGTTTCAGTGTATAACTGTTTTCTGTGGCTCAAGGATCCAAACTGCCCTGGCTGTTTCAAAACCCTATCAGCAAAGAAGTGATCTGTTTTCTAGCATCCCCGTGGATGCCTAGACCACGGGGCAGCCTTGAGAACAAACAGATCCTTTCGCAAAATAGGAGGCGAACTGTTTACTTAGGTGAGTAATGCTATCAAAAGGCTTTATACGCAGAGTCACAGTTCCTGAGCTTTGGACTGACCCCCAGACTTGTTCCAAAAGGCTCCTTCCTGGGGCAGGAAAGTCCTCAGGCTTTCAGGTTGAGCACTGGCTTAAACAGGTCTAATCAACTAAGAACCTCCTCCACCTGCCACCTGAAACAGCTCAGGCAAACATCTTGAACACAGCTTCAGAACACAAATGACACACACCATTTCAGCCTAAAGAGACATTCAGTCTGGTTTCAAAATTCATTTTAGGACCTATTAAAGTTGAACAAGCAGAACAATAGCATAATATGACCTTAAGTTTAAAAAACTCATTTATTCAGTCCATTCATTATTGAATGGAATATGCCAATACGCATTTTGTTTTGGTTTGGTTTGACTCATTGTATAGTTTAGCTTGGCCTTGTATTCACTATGCAACCAACCAGGGCAACCAACTCAAACTCCCAGTGATCCTCCTGCCTCAGCCTCCCTAGTGCTGGGATTATAACCATGCACCACTATGCCCAGCCCTTATATGGATTAACAAGGGCAATATGGTATGATTGAAGGGGTGGGCCACTTGAGATTGGAGGTTGCGATTTCAAGTGAGAGCAGCCAGCATGGTTGAGTTTTGTTTGAAAATCTTGCTGGGCTACAAGGGGGTCAGGTGCTAAGTAAGAGGAGAGTCAGCCTTTAGCAGTATGATGAAAGGGGAGTGCAGTGTGGAGGGAGTGAGAGAGATGATCAGGGGACTTAAAAGTGAACTTTATTTCAGAACCTTCTAAAAGCCACTTACTAGCTGGATGATCCAAAGCAAGCCACACTTCCCCTCTGGGACTCAGTGTCTTCTGGAAAGTGAGGGGGCTGGACCCGGAACCTTGGGGGTCTGCAACACCTTGGTTGAATGAATGCAATGAGGTTGCGTTTTCTACTGCCGTTCACGGGTGGGTCCGAGATTCTTCCTGCAGCAGCAGGTGCTGGGCATCAATGAGGAGGGAGAGAAGCCAGGCCACTGCCGCTTAAAGGACCCAAAAGAGAAAAGCTTGCAGGAAGATCTGTGTCTTTTTTATTGGTCTCTGATGTTGGTTTCTGACCCTGCAGCTAGAAAAGGATTCTGGAACAGGCAGACCTCTCACACCAAGAGCCAACCCTCCACTTTGGCTCTGAGCAAACTTCAGATGGGCGTATCGGAAAGAAGGCATCAGACTGGAGTTAGATTTGGGTTTGAATCCAATTTTGCTACTGTCCTTCACTCTCTTCCTCTGTTTGGACCTTAGTGTCCTCATCTGGATAACGGGTAAATTTCATTTCACTCAGCTTTTATCTGGTGCCCGTTGTTTCCCTGCACCAGTGGCATCTCTTTTTCCCTCCCTAACTTGCCCGCCTGTTTCAGACTCAGAATCAGCATAGCCCCAGCAAGCTCATGGTTTTATAGACTCAGAAATACGCTTTGCAAATAAATGATGAAGATATTAAAAATACCGCAGGTCAGCACCAAAGTCTTGAATAAAGACAGACCTTTGCAACTGTAAGAGGAATAGAGAGGCACTGATGGCAGACATGTCTGTCTTTGAGTTTAAAATTGACTGGACAAATAACCCATGTGGGCTAAAAGTACTGAGGGGCGCTTCTCCCTGGGCATGACCCTCCAGATGGCTTGGGTGGCAGACGAATAAATTAATAAGAGCAAATCAAAGCCAGGCATGGTGGGGCAACCCTGTAATCCTGGCATTCTGAGAGGCCAAAGCAGGAAGATTGTAAGTTTGAGCCCAGCCTGGACAATGTAGAGACTTTGTGAAATGCCGTCTCAAAATAAAATAATAGAAAAGGCTTGGGGACATAGCTCAGTGCCGAAGGCCTTGGTTCAGTTCTCAGTACAATCAATCAATCAATCAATCAATCAGTGTCTCTAGTAGGGAAGTCATGTTGTTCAATCTTCCTGAATTTTTAAGAGATCTGTTGCTAGCGTAGGGCATTTTAATATCTCTTGAGCCCTTCTAATCTGTTCCTTTGTCTCTGAAGGTGCTCTCTGGGAACCTGGTTTTTATTCAGCAGAGAGAAACTAGGGCTCAAACTCAGAAGCTTTAACAGTCTAGAACTTTATACTTTTGTTTTATTACATTTTTCTTGTTTCCCAATAATGGCAAGTAACATTTTTCCATTTAGAATAGTTAAAAAATTCTCTTAAAATATACACACTCAAATTAAAAAGTTGAATTGATACAATAAAGGTATTAATAAAAGTATTAAAGGTTTTACACAGATCTGACAATGTAGGACAGATGGTTCCTGAGGTCTGGAGGACACTGGGAGGTGGCAGGCTTAACACGAGCTGGCACCGTTTGGGTTTAGACCTACCGGATTCTGACACTTTGGGATTTTACTAAGCTCAGTGTTTCCTTAAATAAATGATTCTTTTTTTCCTGATCACTGTTTCTTGTTTTTTTTTTCCCACTGTTTCTTTTCTTTTTTTATTTTAAAGAGAAAAAAAAGCAAAACAAGAAAGATAAAAACAAAACAACACAAAAACAATAAAAAAGATACACAATTTCAAAGAAAGATGAGAGAAAATCAACAGTAGTTGTTATATTACGTATTGTTATGTTCATCAGAGTTGCTCAGATTACTCTATGTAAGAACGCAAGATTGATCAAACAGCGTTTCTTGTTTTTGAAGGGGGACAGTGCTGGGAACCAAACCCTGGGAGGCCTGAGTTCTATCCCAAGCCCTGACCCCTTTTTAAAAATTTTTGAGACAGAGTCTCATAAATTGCCCAGTTTGGTCTAGAACATGCAATCTTCTTGCCTTAGCCTCCCATTCTGATCACTATTGGATAAACCTCAGATTCACAGAAAAATACACAGAATTAAAGTTGAAATATGTACATTGGAATAATAAACCACTCCTGGTCTCAGCAGTGAGGAATAAGCACCCTAAGACATTGGTGAATTATTCTCTCTGTGTATATTAACAGCTATTTTTATAATGTATATTTTTTATTTTTTAGCCTGTTTCAGTACCTTAACATTATCATATAAGCATGTTCTACATTGTTCAAAACTCTATAAACAGCTGGGCATGGTGGCGCATGCCTGTAATCCCAGTACTCAGGAGGCTGAGGCAGGAGGATCATTGCGAGTTTGAGACCAGCCTGGGAGCTCAAGGCCAGCCTGAACTGTACAGTGAGACTCTGTCTCAAAAAGCCAAATAAGACAAAACAAAACAAAAAAACCCAACTCTATAAACATTATTCTAAATGGCCATAAGATATTTAGTGTAGAGAAGACCTTTAATAGACTTAACCATTCCAAAACTGCTGGACATTTAACTACTCCCCAACTGTTGATTCCAGTTTTGTTCACTGTATCAATGTGATAAATGTCTTTATATATAATATAATAAATGTACACACACACTTTTTTTTAAAACTGGGACCTTCACATAGCTACTTTTAAATTTGGAAACAGGGCCTGGCTAAGTTACTAAGTTGTGCAGGCTGGGTTCAAACTTGCAATCTTCCTGCCTCAGCCTCTCAGAGTGCTGAGATTACATGTATAAACCACTGCACCTGACAAGAAATGGTATTCTTAGAAATGGTATTCTTCTTAGGTAGGAAGATTTTAAGGCTTTTAGGGTTCATATTGTCAAATTTCTTTTCAAAAGGAAGAAGGTCTGAAGGTACTCAATTCTGAACCTGTGAATAGGTCACATTTTAGTTTGTCTGTGTGGGAGGCACTGTTATTGGGAAGATTTTAGACTCTTTGGCTGAGCCCATTGCTCAAAGTCCCCAGCTCCTGCTGGTGCGGGTCTGAGCCCAGATCTCTGTCCCCAGATCCATGAGCGAGCGTTCACTGTCCAGGTGCACGTGCACTCATGGTATGGTTTTATCAGTATGGATGTCATTAAATTCATTTTATGTGAGTTTTCTTTCAAGGAAAGGGCTTGATAAAAGTTTTCTGTGAAAATACTTGTCCCAACAGCCTAAAATGCTTTCCGGTAGCTGAAGTAGGAAAGGTTTGAATAAACATTCCTGACTTTAGGGACAAAATGCAAAAGGAGCTGGCACTTGCTGGTGTCCACTGTGGATTGGCAGCAGCCATGCCATGAGCACCATGTCTGGCATTTCTTTTAGCCCCGCGCCCAGCAGCTTTCCTTACAGTGAATGACAGAGAGGCTTGCTCAGCAGAGTACTAGTGGGTTTCCTGCAAAATGGATTTTGGTGTTGGGAAAAGGTTCTGTTAATCAAAATTAAACCAATTATTTCACAGGTGTGTGGTCATTTTGCAGTGCTGGGGATCAAACCCAGAGCCTTGTGCATGCAAGCCAAGCACGGTATCGCTGAGCTACATCCTTTGTACCTTTACAGGTTTCCCAGAGCTTGCCTAGTCTAGTGTTGTTTGAGAAGCCCCAAGATGGGGTTTTGATGTTCACTGTTTGTCAAACTCACTTGACAATAAAACTCTTTTCTGTCTTATGGAGTTGATGCTCCAAAGAGCATACTTGGAGAATCACTACTGACAACAACCTTAGTAAGATAAATTCTGTCCTTTTATTTTATAAATCGAGAAACTGAGGTTCGGTTATGTTGACCACAGTTGTGCAGAAGAATAATATGTACTTCATAGCTAGTAATTTGTGGGCTCAGGACTTGAACCCAGAGCCACCTAGTCTTGAGCCTGTGCCCTGTTCCACTGTCCTGTACTACCCCCTGTGGGTCCTGGGTGGGAGGCTCAGACTGCTTGGTGCCTCTTCTCCAAGCACTGAGTGCATGAAAATACAGGGTAAATATAAAATCAAGATCAGAGTTTGGAGAGAACCCCACCTGGAGGGTGTCGATCATGAGCCTGGGCTACAGTGGAAACTGAGCCAGGACAAATAACCCAAGGCAATGAGGAAACCAGATTGTGAGGATGAGCAGTGGAAAGCAGTTGGGATGAATCTGCAGGACTACAGGAGTTGCCCTGTCATGGACTCAGCTGATTTGTGAGGGAACAGAATTCACCTCTTGTGTCTGGGGACACAGGCAGCAGCCACTTCTCTGCAGGTCCTTGGGAACTGTGTGATAAGCAGCTCAGGTCTCGTTGTCAAAATTCAGATAAAATTAAAGGCATAGCTTCGCTAGAGTTCTTCTAGATTTGTCTTCTGGCTTTTTATAAATGCATCTTTTGACATGAAGGAGCACCTTCATGGTCATACTCAGATGCTTTCAGAGGTCTGATTTTTATCTTGTCATTATAATCAGTGAATATATATATTTTGGTGAAAACTTTCTGTTAAGTGATTCCCAGATTTTACTGTAGCATTGGTCACCTCACAACATAAATTTACTGATACCAGGTAACCATTCTTGGGCATCTTGTGCCAACCTTGGGAAGTGTGTGTGTGTGCCTTGCAGACAAGATGGGAAATGGAAGGTCCTCCAACTTCAGGGCTAGATATCCTTGAGGTAAATTGACCCCTAACCTCTTGCCTTAAGTGAAAGTTCTCACTATGTGTCTACTCACTGGCCAAGAAAAACGTACAATGGATCAACACACTGTCAAAATCCTTCCATTTCAATTAACCATGCTCTGGCTTTCCTGAGCTCTGTCCTGAAGAACACCTTTCCACTAAACAAGCTCTGTGCTCCAAGAAATAACCTTGGCCAAATCCCAGGGCCTGATGCCTCAACTCATCTTTGCCCAGGAAGCTGCCTCTCCTACTGTTTCTCTACTCCTCTTCATCCGCCTGCCTATTGAAATCTTCACAGCTGAAGCCATCAACCTGTGTTCAAATGTCAACTTTCTCACTGAAAGAGCGACCTTGAGTATGTTATTCAGACTTTTTGGAGCCTTTGTTTCCTAATTTGTTAAAAAAAATAGGGCTAAGTAAAAGTATTTACTTCACGGTTTTATCTTGTTTTTCAAAGATTAAATGAGACCATGTGAGCAAAAACTGCCTAGCATATAGAAGATAGTCAAGAAGAGTCGTGAGCCATGGATTCCCTCCTGGATATTTGTTCCCCAGTCCTGGCGCATTCCCAACATGCCTTGTTCTGCTGCCTTAATCAGAGGCGTCCATGTTTGTGGGGTGGGGTCAGAAACTCACACTACTCCTCTTATGTATTTCCTCTGGTGCCTTTAGCATAATCCTGGCTCAAATTAAATTGAATAGACCCTCTGAGTACTCTTCCCATGATATTCGTTCCACTGACCTCTTCACGCGGGGATGGAGAGGTTGCCCAGGCCTTACCTGTCAAACTGCTCAAGAGACACTGCACTCTGGAGTCTCCATGGGCACCTCAAACCCAGCCTGTCTCAACCTGAGTCCTGGGTCCACTCCCCCTACAACCTTGGGCAGTGATTCTCAGTCATGGGTGTTTTTGCCCCCAGCAGAGCATGCGGCAGTGTGCAGAGGTATTTGGGGTTGTCACAGCTAGGGTGGATGGATGCTTACTGGCATCTCACAGGTAGAGGTCAAAGATGCTATGAAATGTCCCATGGAAATAGATGCACTTACATATCACATGGTTTCTCTTACACGAAAAACCCAAACTATAAGTAATTTAAAGAGCAAAACAAAAGAGATAATACAAAATAGGGAGAGAGATTCTCTGCAAACGGGAAGGGGGAACTAGAGATGGTGGGAGGGGTACAGAAGAGAGGTCAAGGGGAAACAGAGAGAATTAAGGTGTGTTATATACACGTGCCAACTCCCCACAAGGAATGTAATCCTTATGCACAGCAAACATGTACTAATACATGATTTTAAAAAAGCGTTAGTGTGGTAGCTGAGACACCCTGACCTGGAGAGAACCCTGTGCAGGACAGTCCGGCCATGAGCTGCTCTGCTCACAACCTTCCCGTGGCTCCCGTGCACCCCCTCCTCAGGGTGGCCCTCTCCCCACCTGCTGAGCCCCCTCTTCTTACGCCCTTGGTCTCTTGGGCCCTTCTCCTCTCACCCTCTGGATGCTCCTCCTCTTGTGCCTCTGACCCACCCCTTGTACCCTATGTGTACCTGCCTGGAACATTCCCTCCCTGGAACCCTCACGTTCACCCCTCATCTTCTTCAAGTCTCCGCTCCAAGGTCACCTTCCCGGGGAGGCTCCGGACCGCGTGCTGCAGGCGAAGCGCAGTCCTCATCCAGCGCTCTGTGTTTCTCCGCGGCGGGACTCAGTCTCCTCCATTTTCTGCATTATTTTCTTCTCTCGCCAGAGTACAGGACCCACTGGGAGGGGATTTGGTGCCTTCTTCACTGATATTTCTCCCTGTCCGATGCTCAGAATCTCTTTGCAGAATGAATGCATCCATCAGTATCATACTATCCACAAGTTGATCTTCTCAGCCTACATTTTCTAAATGATTCATGAAACCATCGCTTGTCTGACACCTAATTATCAAAATCCGACCTGAGGACCAAGCTTCAGTCTTCTCCCTTTTGAGCTTCTTTATTAAAGGCATATAATTCACATACATACAATCTGTACATTTAAAGTGTATAATTAAATGATTTTTGGTTTATTGTTTTGTGACCATCAGTCACCACAGTCAATTTTAGAATATTTGTATCACCCCCAAAATAGACATCATCTTACCGCCCCACCCCCACCCCCTCCAGCCTGTTTCCTCCAGTCTCTGGCAAGCGCCAGTCAGATTTCTGATTCTGTGGGTTTGCCTGTTCTGGACATTTTGTGTAAAAGAAGTTCTGCAATATTTGGACGGCTTCTTTCACTTAGCGTAGTGTTTTCAAGGATCACCCCTGTTGTAGACTGTATTTGCATTTCATTGTTTCCATAGCTGAACGATGTTCCATTGAATAGATTGGCAGCATTTTATTTATCCATTCATTCAGGTCGCTCCCAGTTTAGGGCTGAGCAGCTGTGCTGCCCTTTCTCTCGGCTGCCACCCAGGGTGCTGCTGGGCACAGGGTAACTCTGTGTAAGCTTTTAAAGACCTGCTGGCTGTGTCTCCTCCCTTTCCCTAGGGGCTCGGATTCGGCCAAGGACCAGGGGCTGCTTCTCTCTTTTGGCTGCAGGGCCTCCTAGGAGGGCCCACTCCAGCAAATCACCATCAGCTGCACATCAGTCCCAGGGAACGCACTTTCAACTTCCCAGCGCCCAGGCCACACCCCAGCCCACTGGCAGAAGCCTCTACAGGTGGGCCCTAGGTGCCAGGACTGTCCATGCTGTGTGGCCGTGGGTGAGAACACTGCCCCTCCTTCCTCCATCCACGCTCCACCCGCCACCTCAGTGCTTTCTCTAAGGCAAATCTGGCAGTGGCACCGGGCTCTCCTAGAATCCCCTCCCCGATGCAAGCCGAGCTCCCAGCACACTCACACATTTGTGAACCCTGTCCTTCCTGTGCTGAGCCCCACGTACTTCTGGAGCGTGAATGCTCAGCCATATGCACTCTGTCCCTCCTCCTGAAGGGCATCTGCTCAGCTTTGGTCCTCCTCTAGCAAGTCCTCCCCAGCAGCTCAGCCCTGAGCCAGCCTTTGCCCGGCCCCTGACTGCAGTGTGGCCCCAGCACGCTAACAGAACTCGCAGGCTTCCAGTTTAGGGGCAACTCTCAGCCAGAGCCTGTGATCATTCATCTTTGTATGTGTGAGGCCTGTAGTCGTCCACTACTCAGCAGGTGTCGTTTTCCTTTTTGGTGTGTGTTTTGGGGATGACTAAGGAGTGACGCCGTGAGGGAGTGACTGATTGCCAACTGGCCTGTGTGAGAGCCGGGACCGGCTGGGCAATCTCACCCCAACCACGCTCAGAGCTCCGACTGTGCCTGCGGGCCGCAGCAGGCCTCGCTCACCACCCTTCATTGGGACCCTGAGTTCCGAGTATGTTTCCACATCACGGAGACACCTAACTACCTCTGGAGCCTCAGGCCTGGGGTGTTAGGCCTCTCCGGCCCTGGTCCCTGATACCAGCAGGTGTGGGCAGCGTGAGGGGCTGGGGTGTGGCAAGCTTTCCAAAGATACATCATAAAAACCCATGTTTAAGGGCCCACATGGGGTGGAACATCCCTTGGCCATTCTTTCACCATAAATTTCCAGGCTCAGGAACCAGGACCCTTGTCCTTGCAAGCTATGAAGAGCAGGGCATATGAACAGTGGGCAGAGCACACCACGGCCCATCTGCCTCGTCCTCTCCCTGCACTCCCCACAGGGGCGTCACTGTCTTGGAGCTGTTGGAGGATACACAGGGAGCTGCTGGCGCCGGAGGCCTCCATGAGCATTAAACCACCGGCTCCTCGCTGCTGCTCAGTCCATACTGATAGAACCTTGCTTCCTGTGAATCAGAAGAGCACCGTAAAGGTCCCCTCTTCCACCATGAGTGTCAGTGTGGGTGGCCTTGGTTTCCAGTGAGGTGTGGGTGCTTGGGGTGGGTGACCCTGGAGGCTGCCTTCATCCCTAATGCGTTGCTCCAGCTGAAAGCGACGCGGTGTGAAACTTTTCCTCTCGGGTCCTGAATGATCAGGAAAACTGTGTGCAGGAAAGGCCAGAGCCAAACAGAGTGAACGCCAATAAACTTGAAAATAACCACTCTGTCTTCTGATTTCTCCTGTGTCCGGCCTCTGCACATAAATGGTAGCAGAGCTGTGCGGGGAATAGCACCAACCAAACAGTGGTTCTCCAAGGAATCTTCAATTACTGCCCTGCCCTGGAAGAGCGGTGTCTTTGGAGCTAGTCATTTTCTCCTGTCGGGGCCTCAGTTTGCTCAGCTGCACAAAGGGATGCTTTATGCCTTCCTAATTCATCAACAGACCCTGGCTCAGCGCCCGCTCTGTGCCTGGCTGAGTGGAGCTGAGTGGGGCAAGGGAAAGGCGGAGAGGACAGATGAACTGGCTGGTAGGAAGGCAGCCAGGTAAACAGGCGACCACAACACACTGTTGTAGTATTGGGTGTTCTAAGAACCATCACTGGAGTTAATAATAAGAGTGCGTCCCACTGTTTTCAAAATGTCTTTCTCCTCTTGAATAGAAATTGCCTATTTTAAAAGTCAACAGTAAATGTTCAGTAATAATTAGCTGCTGTTGACAGTCCCAAGCTAAAGCTGTTAAGCCGTCTGTGGTCCAGGAGCCAAGGAAGACATACCTGGCTGGTTATCTGGCCACTGTTATAAAATTTTAAAAAATTGGGCCTAGTATGGGAATAGGAGGGCGGTGAGATGAACAGTCTGAGAAGGCCACATGCAGACCTGCAGGAACCTAGGGCTGAGGTAAATGAGCACGGGGGGCTGCCACAGTCATGGGGGAGGATGGCTGCACTGTCAGATCAGTGGTGCACAGACAACTGGCCAAGTGCTCAAAGTCATAACGCTACACTGCTGCCTCCCATCACACATCAAAAGATTCACTGTCTATTAGAGTTACATGTAAATCAACCCCAGACTGCAAAACAATGCCCACCAATAGCGAATTGGTTCAATTACTGTATATGTCTACCACAGACTAGTATTTAGTCCTTAATGCCATGTTTTAGAACTGTCAATGGGGACAGAACTTATTATTAAAAAAGCAGACTACAAAAAATACATAGTATGTGACCATAGTTTTGTAGCTTAATCCCCTACAATAGGCTGGGCCTGGAGGTTTATGCATGAAATCTCAGCATTTTGAGAGGCTGAGGCAGGAGGATCCCAAATCTGAGGCCAGCCCAGGCAATTTAGTGCCTTAGCAAGATCCTGTCTTGAAAATAAAAAAAGGGCCGGGGATGTAGCTCAGTGCCAAGTCCCTGGGTTTAATCTGCAGTACTTCTCCCAACCCCCACAAAATATATGGAATTGGGGACATTCGTGTTGTCCATATGTATAATATATACTCTCACATACATGTGTACACTCTAAGAATGTCTGTAGCAAAACATATCAAAATGATAATACTGATTATCTCAAGATGCTACCAAGTAATTTTTACTTACATCTATTTCTTCGTATTTTTTTAAATGTTCCACAATGAATTCATTGCTTTAGTAATATGAAAAAACAATACATGTTATTTAGACAAATGTTCTATCATGGCTCTAATATTAAAATTCCTTAAGAACTCTGGTCAAAGAAAAGGAAGATGGCGCTGAGCCTTCCTGTTCTTCCCTGACAAGAGGCCATGAAACCACACTCAATCTTAAACCTCTGCTGGTGCCCAACACAGGTGTGGCCTGTGTCTCTCTGCAAAGGAGACCCCTGGCCCAGAGGTGGAAAACTGTTCCCAGGTACCCCAAGAGGGTCCAGGGGAAGCCACCCTGATTTTCATTCTCAGCCGAAAAGTAAAGTTGGTGGTGTCTTCTCAATGAAAATTTTTCTCCTGTAAAATTATCTTAGGGTCTAAGAGTACCCGGCTCAGCAGTACAGTGCCTGCCTAGAGCGTGCAAAGCTGAGTTCACCCCTAGCACCACCCACGCACACAGCTCCTTAAACATGATGCCCAGTTACTCTGCTATATTAGCACTTTGTGGGATACTACCTGATTCAGTACTTCAGGCTGTGTACGTTTGACTTCCTTAACTTTACACTGCGGCCTAATAAACTAGGTATTGAGCGAATGAAGGCTCCAACAATTTGGGCTTCTGTTTCCCACAAATTCTCCAGGTGGTTCTGCAACTCACCAGCTCAGACCCTGCGCTGCATATGCCAGCGGCGGGTCTCCAGCTGTGCTATTGCAGTCACTTGTGCAGCTTCTAAAATTCCCGATGGGAAGACCATACCTCAGGTCCCAGAATTCAGGTTCTGTGGGGACTGATCAGTTATTGTAGCTCCCCCAGGTGATCTCAACATGCAGTTGGGGCAGTCCTGGTGTTTCCTGTAAGAAAAATCTGATCCCCACTAGAAAAACTCGGGCTCAATCTTCTTACAGGAGGACCTTGTGTTCTCTGTCTCCATCTGTTGGCCACTCTGCCACACTGCGGTAATTTACTTACACCGTACTACTAAGGTATTTAAGATAAGCTGCTGCTTCTACTTGTATTTTTTTTTTTTTTTGGAGGAAAGCCTTATTTTGGCTCAGTTTTTGTTATTTTTAGTGTGTCTATGCATGTGTTTTCTTCCTTTTTTTAGACCTTTTTATTAGTACATGTTTATAGTACGTGTACTAATATTTACATTCTTTGTATGGAGTTGAAACATATACATGTTTATACAGCAATGTTGCAGGCATCACATTACCTGATTTCAAAATATACCACAAAGCCACAATAACAAAAACAACATGGTACTAGAACAAAAACAGACACACAGACCAACGGAACAGAAGACACAGAATAAACTTATGCACTACAGCCATGTTTTTTTTTTTTTTTTTTTTTTTTTAACAAGGAATCAAACTCAGGACCTTGCTCTTGCCAGGCAGGCACTTGTACTGCTGAGCTATATCCCCAGCCCCATCTTATTCTTGACAAAGGCCCAAAAACATATGTTGGAAGAAAATACTGGCTCTTTAACAAACAGCGCCAAGAAAACTGAGTACCCATACACTATAAAAAATTGAAACTAGGTCCCTGTCACCTGGTAGAAAAATCAATTTTAAAAACTTAGGATTATGACCCGAAACTTTGAAACTTCTAGAAGAAAACAGGTGAAACACTTCAAGTCACAGGCACAGGCAAAGACTCCCTGAATAGGACTTTAAAAACACAGGAAGTAATAGTAAGAATGAACAAATGGCACTACATCAAGTTACAAAGCTTTTACGCAGCACAAGGAAACAATCCAGAGTGAACAGACACCTTACAGAGTGGGAGAAATCTTGGGCAGCTGCTCTTCTCATAAAGGGTTAGTATCTAAAACAAAGAACTCAAAAAATGGAATGCCCCTGCTGAAAACCAAACAGTCAAGTCAATAAACTGGCAAATGAATTGAAGATACTTCTTAAAAGTATCAATGGCCAATAAACACATGAAAAAACACTCAGTGTCTCTAGCCCAGTCAGAATGGCTCTCATCAAGAATGCAAAAAAAAACAGACTGAGATTGACAATAACAAGAATGAGAATGGGGAAAGGGTATTTAGAGGAAGAGGGAGAGGGGGATGGGAAGGGGGAGGGGATTAATGGAAACTAAAGAAACTATTCTACTTATGTATCTGCCCCTCAAGATGAATGGAAACTTCACATGCTACAAACATGTACCTAAAAGAAGAATACAAAAAAACAGCTGGGTGTGGTGGCACCAGAAAGGAAGGCCAACATGGTGGCATGCCCTGGAATCCCAGCTACTTGGGAGCTGAGGCAGGAGGACTGCTGTGTTCAAGACCAGCCCAACCAAGTTAGTAAGATCACGTCTCAATATAAAGTAAAAGGAGCTGGGAATGTACTTCAGTATCCCCTGGGTTTAAGACTGCACAAACAAAACAGAACAGAACAAAACAAAACACCCAAACGAATCAAAAGGGTAATTTAAAAAAGTAATAAATGTTACAAACCAGGTATGGTGGTGCATTACTATAATCCCAGCACTCAAGAGGCTGAGGCAGGAAGATTGCCACAAGTTTAAGGCCAGCCTGGGCTACAAAGGCAGTGAGTTCAAGGCTACCCTGAACAACACAGCAAGACTCTGTCTCAATAAACAAACAAGTGACATATAATGTGTATTCTTGTTTATAACTGGGCAGTACAAGTTTTAACCCCTTTAGGGTAAAGCATGTAGGCGATGATTTGGAATGCTTGGCACATAGAAAGCAGCCAGTGTTAGTTATCAGCATTATAATTCAGGCTAAATTAGACTCCCAGTTAGACACTGTAACTCTTAAAGCCTTTCACTTTTTTATTCATTTATTTATTTTTTGACACTAAACATCCTGCAGAACCTGCCAGGCTGCAGAGCCCAACCCGTATCCTGATTCTTGGGCTCCAGTCTGACCACGGCCATGGCAGGAAAGCTGTTCTCCACAGAGGCAGAGCCCTTTGAACAGAGCTGAAATAGCTGCCAACGCATTCCAAATAAACGGTGGACAGACTACTCCTGTTTCCAAGATCAAACCCACAAACCCTATGCTCGTGCCTGGGTCTTCCTACTGTCATATTTGACATCTGAAAAGTATACAGGAACAGTCACTGGTTTGATGATTCTAGGAGTGCTACTTGTGATCCAGAAGAATCAAAATAAATGGTCAGGGTATCTTCTAAAAAGCCCATGATGGCCCCTTTGGCTGTGTCCCCAGCCAGTGCTTGAACACTGCTTATGTGCTCCAGGGCCACTTTAACCATTTGGTCTCTTTCCTGCAGGCTGTGGCCAGCTCCAGAGTCCTCTCCCTCTTCTCCTGATTTTAAGAATTGTAGGATGTAAGACTGGATCATATCCCCATTCAGTTCAAAGGTTTCTTTGATGCAGGGCAAATCTGAGGCACTGGCCAAGCTCAAAAGATGAATCAATGCCTGGCAGATCTGGGTCCGGAGGCTGGCACAGTACTTGAATTCCAGAAAGTCTGTGGTGTCTTCGCTCTTCTGTAAGGCGAGGACCAGCGAGTTCCAGATCTGAGCATACTGCTCTGTGGATCCATACTGCTCTCTCTTGCCTGGGACAGCAAGGGCCGTGGCCGATCTGATGCGCACTTTGAAGTTTTTGCATGATGTCACAACCAGCGTTAGGGCGTGGTAGGCCTGGGAAGTCCACGGCGCGGTACCTAGAAAGCATCCCGCCACAGAAACTGGTGAAGGCTTGGATTAAGAGGGGTGCTCAGGAGAGGGATTTGGGGGAAGCATGCGCACTAGTGGTCAGAAGGCCGTTTTATCTGTCCATTCTATTCTCGTAGTAATCCTTCAGGTCAGGGCAGTGAGTGACTAACCTCGGGATCCCAGGTAAGTGGCTCAACACTGATCCCCTTTTCCCTAGACCGGCCTGCAGCATGCTGAGGGCCTCTGCTACCCAATATAGGATCTCTGGTGACTTAGAAAAAAGCTTTTCTCTGGGAGGACTCCATCCAAAAGGGAAGGCTTGGTGGGAGGAGCATGGACAGCAAACTGCTGCTGCCCCACCCTGGACACTGGTGAGCAGTACACACCCGCACAAATACATGCGGCAGAAATTTATGCTAGCAAAAAGGTATTTCCTCACCAAGATTAGCATAATCAGGTTTCTTTTTCCTGTTCCTGCAGGAAATCAGCTTGATCTCCTCCTGCCCAGAGCTACCGCCACCCTCTATTCCGAGGAGGCCTTATTCTTTGGATGGCACAGAGTGGAATGCAGCTTCTCTTTCCCTCCCAGCCCTTCCTCCCTTCTTTGAGCCTTTGAAGACAGGTGAACAGGCCCTTTCCACATGGATGCTATTGCCATTTACAAGGGGCCAGTGTTCAAGGCCCTTGAATCTTACCCTGTTCCTCCTCAGTCTGTTTTCTTTTCCCTTTTCTTATGTGGTCCCTCGGCACTCTGCCTCCTCCGAGTTTTTTTCCAGTGGCTCCACCTGGCTGGGCCTCTGGGCAATAAGGGGGGCGGAGCCTGACCCCTCACTTGGTGCCTGTGCTCCGGGCCTACAACAGCTTTTCTGTCTCAGGCGCGCACCCTTCTGAGGCTTCCAGCCTTGACAGAGGCAGACAGGTAAGCCGTGCAGGGCTCAGCAGCTGGCATCCACACTTAAGCCACCACCAGCCCCAGGATACGATCAGGGCACATGTCCTGCCATGACGACACAGCAGAGACAGATGCCCTCTTTGTACGTAGCATCCACTTCTGTGTCAAGAGCTCAGGGAATTTCAAATTTGTGCTCTTTCTCTCATTCCACTTTCTTCCTGTGTTTCTGTGACCATTTAAACAACATATGCCCAAGGGCTGGGGATATAGCTCACTAGCATAAGCGCCTGCCTGGCAAGTGCAAGGTCCTGAGTTCGATCCCCAGTACCCGCCCCCAAAAAAGTCCAAATTAAACAGTATATGCCCACTGCAGACAACTCAGAAATAAAAAGAAAAAACCCTACTCATCATTCTATGCAGAGGCAACCCCTGGGAATAACTGGGCCGATTTCCTTTCTCTTTTTCTACCTTATCTACTGAAATTGTAACACAGACACGCATTAACATCCTGCCCTAGTTTGCTTAGCCTTTACCAGTTTACACCGAGTGTTGCTTGGGCAAGTGTCATTTCAACCAGCCAATTCTTATACTGAATAAATTTGACAAATTGCCATTTTTCTATTTCCTGTTATCTTATAAAAGTTAACAAAAGAAACTACAAGTTTTGGTCATCCTGTATTTAAAGAACTGGACTGACTGGTAAGTGGTTAAAATAAAAAGTGGTTCCTCAGATTATTAAAAAAGTTGCAATGTAATTTTAAAAGGCCATAAAACATCCCACTGAATACATATCTATAAAATGATTGACGTCACCAATCCACTCAGCTTGGGTTTCCAGTATATTTCCATTGTTTTATAATCATGTGACAAAAAACAAACATCTTGAACAACAGTGTAGACTGGCATGCGCCTCCCGAAGAAGTTGTCTACCAAGGAGAGAGAAACAATCTTACCGAGTGGAAGGGCAGGATTTTTAAATACATTTCCCATTGCATAACATGCATTCCACCGAACTTTCATCGCAGCCTCGATTAGAACAGTAGAAATCAGGGCCTGGATAGACTCTTCAATGATTTCAGCAAATGTGGGTTTTTCTATATGAGACGGTTGCAGAAAATGAAGCAAATTTCCAAGGGCCCGGACTGCATTGCTTTTTACCTAAAACAACACATAAAAGCTTCAGAAATTGATTTTGCTGTAGAGCTTTGAGAAAATAGAATTTCTACTTTAAAAAGCCCAGGAAATCCTAGATTTCTTAAAGCAAGACAGCTAATGCAATGTAGACCCCACGTTAAAGATGCAAGTCCTCAAAACTCTGTGAGGTGAGGTCTGGGTAACATGCACAATAAAATTTAAAAGCACAGGCTGGGCAAGCAATGTACATCTGAAACGATGTACATCTGACCTAAAGCCTGGCCTATGCTTTTAAAATTTATTGTATAAATAAATACCGAAACCCAGAAGGGTTTTTTTTTTTTTGGTAACGGGAATCGAACCCATGACCTCACATTTGTGCTGCTCAGATATATCCCCAGCCCACAAACCCAGGATTACTGTTCAGTTATACACAGACATATTTATATCTATCTATACATATATAGTTATGTATATTTATATTTAAATATGACTAATATTACAACAAACATGAATATGTCATGTAATATTACAGAGGACACTAATATTTTTCATGAAACAGGAGATAGTAAAAGAAAATGAGAAAGTGTGGGTGGGCCATGTTGCACGCTGAAGATGCTCTCTCTCCCCTCCGGAGAGGAGGACTTCTGGAGAAACAGTTTAAGACACATTATCCCACACTGAGCGACCAGCCGTGCCGCAGATGAGCTCACTCGGCGCCCACACTGGAGGCGCCAGGTTTTCTTGTGCATCTACCTTGTCTTTGTCCTTGGAGGCGTCTATCGCCGATCGCAGCATTTTCAGGAGCAGGAGGCCGGAAAACTCTTCCTGGAAACTTGGGTCTAGCGTTTCCCTGTCCCATCCAAAGCAGGCAAAGCAGATTAAAATGGGAGAAAAGAAAATGAAAGCAACGCTGAGGTTCTCTCCTACTCCAGAAAGAACGGCTCTCATCCAGAAAATAACAAATGCTGGCAAGGAAAAAGGAGCCCTCGCGTCGGTGGAAATGCAAACTCGTGCAACCACCGTGGAGATAACAGAATGGAGAGTCCTCAAAAAACTGAAAACAGAAACTCTATTTGACCCGCTAGGTGTCTTCCAGAAAGAGGTACGGGATTATACTACAGTGACGCACGCATACCCATGTTTACAGCAGCACAATTCCTAACTGCTAAATCTTGAAAGTGGCTTAAATGTCCATCAACAGATGAACAGATAAAGAAAATGTGGAGTATTACTCTGCTATAAAGAAAAATACACTGAGTCATCTCTAGAAAATTGTGTGCACCTTGAGACCATAATGTTAGGTGAAATAAATCCAACATACAAGCTTAAATAGTACATCATTTCTCTTACACGAGAAACTCAAATTATAAATACAGAGCAAAATAAAAGACAGCTAATGGGAAAGGGAGACAGGTCTTTCGCAAAGAGGAAGGAGACCAAGAGATAAAGGGAGGATGGAGGGGCGGGAGTGCAAAGAGCTAAGATGTGCTATGTGCATGTGCCACCTCCCCGGGAACAATGTGGTCATTATATATTGCAAACATGCACAGTACTAATTAAAAAAACTGGAAAGAAAGGGTAAGCAACATTTAAATGTATATAACTATAAAAGCTTTAGGAAAACAGCTTAAATCTGTTCCGGTTGTAGCAGGCACTGGGTATATATCTTCTGACCCAGTAGGAGTTCCATATATAATGCTGTATCTAGAGAGACTGTCTGAAAATAAAGATGTCACCCACAAAAATATTCACTGTACAGAAGCCTACAAGCCTAAAGCTTAACACAAATGCCCAGGAATGGTTAAGGACCCATGATGCAGTGGCAACTATATCATAATAAAGAAGGATTTATTAAAAGACAGTAAAAGAAGAGGCTTACGCATGTCACTTACACATGTCACTTATATGAAGTTAAGTGACAAGAAAAAGACACTTGTGTCTGATGACAATGGGTACCTCTGAGGAGGGGAACAGGAGTGTCAGGGCAGGAGACCAGTTTACACTAATACCCCTGAGTACTGCTTGAATTCTTTTACACTCGTAAATATATTACTTAAAAACAACAGAAACAACTGTATTTTAAAAATAGGTTAACTGTTAAGGTTTTGGATTTCTACTTTGTAATTTCTATGAGTATATTATACATATCAGCATATGGTACTTTTATACATATATCGTAATATACTCCTCATTTATGTTAAGAACAAGTTATTAAGGTGGGTGTGCTGGCACATGTCTGTAGTTCCTGTACTCTGGGAGGAGCATAAGTTTGAGCCTAATCTGGACAACTTAGACCCTGGCTCAAAATAAAAAATTAAAAAAGGCTGGGGATGTAGGTCAGGGTGAAGTCCTGGGTTCAATCCAAATTTTATAGAAAAGAAAAATAGAACAAGTTATTAATCTTATTACTTAAAGGAATATAAAAGAAAGCAAGCCAGGCATGGTGGTACACGCCTGTAATCCTAGCATTTGGGAGGCTGTGGCAGGAGAATCATTGCCAGTTTGAGACTAGCCTAGGCTACTAAGTGAGCTCAAAGCCAGCCTAAACTACATAGCAAGACTCTGCCTCAAAAAGACAATAAATAAATAAATAAGTAAAACAAAACAAAACAAAATAAAAGAAACCAAACCAGTAAGCCTGACTACATTATGAAGGGGTGAAAACACCCTCTCAAGACTTCACCTGGGCAATTACCCAGGAAACAAGCGCAGCACCTACATGTTGACAGTCAGAGTGTCTGTCAGGTTGCCCAGGGACCATGCTGCTTTGGCACGGACATTCAGAGACTTGTCTTGAAGTGACATCAATATTGCATTTGCTGTGTCTGCAACAAATATGACGTCCTGTAAGATAAACCAAATGCCGCATTACTTTAGGAGTTCACACTGCTGCCTTAAAATTCTCAAATTTATTTTCATATAAAGCTACTGACCTTTATCACAAATTTCAATTTGGAAATCAAAATCTATTCAATCAGCACACTGTTCTTATATATTACAATTTGGACACTCTATGCAATCCCAGCGAGAATGCCTCCACGACTAGGTCTCCGTCATGGATCCGAGAGAAGCCTATGGATTTTGCTCTTCATGAACATCCTATAACCCAGCCTGTGACGGTTATCTATGTGTTCTGTGCTGGGGTTGATTTCTACCTTTGGAAAATGATGTTCTGACAATGAACGCATTCTAAAACACATCATGTTCATTTCTCTCAGTGAGATGAATGTTACAAACAGGAGTAAAGGAGAATTTCACGTCTTTAGTAAAATCTTATCCGCTTTCCAGATTATTACTATTCCATGGTAATGTTCCTTTTCATGTGTATTCATTCACTAAGTTAAGCATTTTATGGGCAGTGATAAAAGTAATTAAAAATAAATGAACTGCACGTATTACACATTTACGTAGCCATTAAGGGAACCAGGTCGCAAAGCCGGTTAAATTCTTTCACTAACTCAGGAACTCCATGGACACAAGAGACAGTGAAGAGATATAGAAGAGCTAAACCCGATCACTCTGACCTGTCTGAGACAAGGAAAAAGCACATAGACTCCAAGGGCCCGTGAGGTTGAAGCTTTCACTAAACAGTTCTTGCTGTCGTTCAGCCCAAGCAGCATTGTGATGCACAAAATCTGCCGGTCATTCTGCAGCGAGAGAGGTGACACAGAGAAAACTGAGAAGGAAACAGCTATGAGCCAGTCTTGCATGAGTAACTGAAATAAATTTGTCTGTGCTCTGCAGTCAGGGATTGAAGGCCACAGTGACCCCGAGGCTACACCGGTAAAGTGTGGGTCCAACGTAGATCCAATGACTGAAAATCCAGTTTGTGTAAAGCACACAGCATCTCATCACATTGAACCTTTCAGCTGTGTAAATTCGGTCACTGCTTTATTAAAACTGCTTTCTTCATACAGGCTAATTGACATACATAAGAACAGATGCAAATGTCATTGATATTACAAGAAAGGAGCAGTTTAAATATCGCTGTGGTTCATGGCCCCTCCATGGGGACTCCTGACCCAAAAGGTGCTCGTTGTGGTTTACGCTTAGAATGTCCCCCAGAAGTCACAAGCCGTCGGAGGTGTGGCCTCTGAGCAGAGCCCACAGCTGTGGGATTATGTCCGCATGGACGAGTCCCCAGAGTGGCCCTGCTCCTTTTACCATGTGAGCTGGAAGGCACCGCCTACAGATCAGTGAGTGAGTCCTTAGTAGCTATCAAATCTGTGGGTACTTATCTCAGAACTACAAGAAATTTCTGTTGTTTAAAAGTCATTCAGATATGGTATTTTATTATAGCAGCCCCCAAATACTAAGATAATTTACCATACACACCGGGAAACCAAACCTGAGTATTTTCACGTTCTCTACATTATTTCTCACACAATGCCTATCTTACGATGATAATATAAGGTTCAGAGAAGTTTAAATAATCAAAGAAATAGAAAGTGGAAGGAAGAGCTAGGACTTAGGCCTTTTTATAACTTTCTGTCTTCAAAGCTACTTGCTTCTTCCAGCTACCTTCTAAAGCACGAGGAGAAACAGCTTTCTTGACAGATGATTAAGTCTTCCCATTTGCTATTGCCCACTGTCCTCATCCCAAACACATGCAAGAGAACTCTTCCCTCAGAGCAAGTGTCAAAACTGGTTCAAAATTAAGAAGCATCAAACTTGAGCCCTGACACTTCCGGCACGGTTTGAAGGGGAGGAAACAGCTGGAGTTACCGGAAGGCTGCTGAAGGCTTCCGGCAAGATGGCGGACAGGGCATCACAGGCGCTCGCCTGCAGTGTCGGGTGCTCTGAATTCTGCAGTGCTTGAGGCAGAGGACCATTCAGCATCATGGTCCAGAACATCACCACCTGGAACCGAGGGTATGAAAACAAAATGTAAACTTTACGCAAAATTCCTATCACAGGGACTGGAATACTGTGGACACTTAAATTGTGGAACAGCCTTTTTTTAAAAAAACATTTTAAACAATTATCTCACTTAAAAACCCCTCAGGTAGGCATCTGAACACTTGTTCTCCCATGCTTTATAGAAGACCTAGGATCTAACATTCATTTGTTAACACCCTATCTGTGGTGTTAAGACTCTTCAGTTTCCATCCCATGGACTTTGCCCTAGGTTTGGCTGTGTATTTGTGGAACAAAACAACCTAAAAGCCTAGTCCAGTCTCTCTCCACCCCAGTACTAAAGAATGTGGATAGAAGGTGTGGTTGCTGCTTCCAGGAGGGCCCCAGATCATTCTCCCTTATTAATAGTTACACTTCTGTGCAGCCTCCTCACACACTGAATTGGGCCGACCTGTGTAACAAACAGGATGTTGTAGGAATGACAGCATGAAACTTGTAAGTCATAAAAGACATTATAGCTTCTGTGTTGTTCTTTTTCTCAAATCACTTGCTGTGAGAGAAGCTGCCTGTCACCTCAAGAGAACATTCAACAGCTCTGTGCAGAGGTCCCCACGGGTAGGACCTGAGTGAACTTTCTGCCAGGAGCCTACCCCAACTGGCTTCTTACCTTGTAAGATCTCAAAACCCTTTAACAAACCATGCCAATTCCTGATCCACCAAAACTGTGAGAGGATAAAGGTGTATTGTTTTAAGCTGCTCTCTGTCTTGGGTTAATTTACTACTCAGTAATAAAACAAATACTGTGGAAAGCTATGTCTTCTCTAGAGTTGAAATAATACCTGAGTGTGAACAGTTAAGACTCTTGTCCACAGCCATGTGTTTAGCAAGGGAAGAAATCTAGAGTCCAGCCTAGCTCTTAGTGATCGAAAAGCCCAAGTGTCTCCCTGTGAATGGCTACATGGAAGCTGCCGTGGCAGCCTCAGGAAGGGATGAGGGTCAGACATTTTTAATTTGCTGACCAATAATGGAAATTGTGAAGGGAAAAATATAGAATGAGGAGGGAGGAGGAAATACCACCAATGCTGAGTTGATTTTGCTTTTGCTTTTCCTTTAGGCAGTGAGAAGATGCTTTAGTTTTTTTTCTTTTTTGCATGGATCACATGCACTTCATTCAAAGAACTGGCCCAGTTGGGCTAACAGAAGCAAGATGAGATCCCAGGAATTGAAAAGGAATCATGAGGGAAGCACTGAAGGGGTTATAGGAATTAAGATTCACTGAGCATCTGGTGTGTGCCAGCACCCTTACATTTCATTCAATTTTTCTATAGCCTTAGGGTTTAAGGAGTTTTAGTCCTCTTTAAAATGAGGGGACTACGCTCATAACTAGTGTTGTCCTTCAGATTTGGTCTCATGCCTTCTAACCTAAAATCCCTGGCTCATTCTGCCTTCTTTGATAGGCTGAATAACCAGGCTAGGTTTCATGCAAAAGAACTGCTGCTTTTTTGCTGGTTGTATGACACATACAATCCTACTATGTACTGAACTGCAAATAAAATTTATTTGTGCTAATTTCACATCATGCTAGATTATAAACTGAAATTTTTCACACTGGAAGAAACCATTACCATCTACCCTACTTTTTCCCTAGGCTCAAAATAAAACAAACTGAAGCACTAAGCAGAGAAAACTATGACTGGGTGTGGACTTACCAAGAAGACCGGTACTCTCTGCTCAGGCGGTGTGGCAGAGTCTGGTTTATATTGTTGTATTAAGCCTGTACCTAGTTCTTCCAGAAGCTGCCAAGATCAAAGAAATAACCATCAAAGCAGAGCATTAGAACTACGGAGGTTCCAAACAAGTTCACTTCAGTTTGGAGATCACCTCAGATCAACAGGAAAAACAATTTCTAGTTGAAGCCAGGCACGGTGGTGCACGCCTGTAATCCAAGCACTCAGGAGGCTGAGGCAGGAGGATCGTCATGAGTTGAAGATCAGCCTGGGCTGCAAAAGGAGCTCAAGGCCAGCCTGAACTGCATAGCAAGACCCTGTCTCAAAAAGACAAAACCAAACCAAAACAAAAAAATTTCTAGCTGATTTATCTTCTTTTCTCATTAACTCCTCTAACAGAGACATTCTTTCAAGGAGTAAAACCAATAGCTATGCTATACGTTGTTAATTTATTACTAAATCAGTTCTTTAGGTCTATAGGTAAGAGCTGAAGATGAGGATGGATGTCTTCCTTACCTGAAACCTCTATAAGAAATCCCAGAAGAAAAATGCATGTGGCTTTTAAGGAAATTACCTTTGCTCCGTGAAGCTGGATGGAGGGGTCTGCTTCGCCCATGCACTTGCAAATCACCTCACCAAGCTCCATCAGGTAGACCTGAGCCATTGAGAAGTAGCCCCTGGCCAGGTGAGCCAACACCTACAGAGAGAGCAGGAATTAATCCCAAGATCTGAAAACAACGCTGCAATACAGAGAAGTATTCTAATACCTCAGAATTCATGCCCACTCAACAGAGGGAGGAACTCTGATGCTGAATTAAATGAAAAAGTACCATAACCTTTATCTTATGACTATCATCAATTAACTGTATCAATTTTATGGCACTATAATTTGTTATTATGTTTCACTATTATCTCACTTAACTCTTAGAACGACTCCTTGAGGTAGGTAATATTTGAACGCACAGAAGAAGAAACTAAGGCTTACAAGGTTAAAGGAAGTGTTTAATCTTATCCAGATAATCAGCAGCAATCCCTAGGCCCAGGCCTACACTTAGACCATATCTGAGTATAGAAAAAGGTAGTATTTTTTTTTTTTATCTAGAACTGTTTTCTTCTGAAGTAGCAGGTATTCTATCTGTATTAAGCTGATACAAGACCAGACAGAAGTTTATCAAGGACTAAACAAACTGCAGAAATCAAAGGTAAGCTGTGTAATTCCTTTCCAAATTGCTGTGTAATTATACGCAACTGTCACAGAAGACTTGTGACGATTACAATAGTGCCACAAAAGAACAAAAGGGAATGAATCTGGCATTTTATAACCCAGGAGCCTGTGCCCTCCAAACAAACAAAACCCCAAACTGCTAATGTTACCGACACATGGCTTGGCTTCCCACACCTTCCACGTGCCCGCTGCTCACGGTCACCCTGGGAAGGAGGAGCCCTTTGCCATTCAGAGCGGGAAACGCGGACACCTACCTGTAAGGCCTCCAGTCGCATGGGGGAGGGCTCGTACGTGCTGCCTGCCAAGGAGCCAGTGTCGCTACCTGAGCAGGAATCCTCCTTGGGCAGCATGAGAACAGAAATACAAAGTTGGATGAGCCAGCAGGGCTCTGAGGACCCCTTAGGCGAGCTCAGGGCTCCTTCTTCCAGAGAGGGTCCTGCTGGGGCTTTCTTCCACCAGTCAGGAGTGCTAAGGTGAGGGGTTGCTGAACTGCTATTGCTGAGCCCAGAAGAACAGGGCTGTTGGAGAAGCAGCTGGACTTCAGGTAAAGGTGCATGAGTGGACACGATAGCTCCCAAGAGCGTGAGACTTGACACACGAACATTAACGTCTGAAAAGAAAGAGACGTTAGCAGGTGGGAACCACTATCATAAGTATCCTAGTTATCTCTGTAGGCAATTAGAAATTACTGAATTTCTAGTCCATAGGAAATACATGAGGCAAATCATAAAGAAACAATAAAATAAATCAAAACATTGGAAATTCTGTAAGACAACTGACTTGGAGACTTGCAAAGAATCAGTAATATATATATAAAAGAAAACATAGGTACTCAGGAGGCTGAAGCAGGAGGATCCCAAGTTCAAGACTGCCTGGGCAACTTGGTGAGACCTGTCTCAAAATAAAAAGGACTGGGATACAGCTTGGTGGTACAGCACCTCTGGATTCAGTGCCTAGTACTACCGCTACACACTTACAGACAGATACCCCCCCCAAAACATGGGGGAAGACACTTGATTACAAAACTCTAAAGTGACACAATAATTAAATATAATGCACGAACTTTCAATGAACCCACGATTTTTTTAAAAGTGTAGGAAAAAAACTCCAAGTTTGTTTTTTTTTTTTTTTTTTTGCATGTGGATATCTAGCTATTCCAAGACTGATTCCTATAGTTTTATAGTAGGTCTTGAAGTAGCATAGCATTAGTCCATCGGTCCTTCAATTGTGTTCTTCTCTGTCAGTACTGTGCTGGCCATAGTAGGTCTTTTGTCTCTCCATAGAAACACTGGAATCAGTTTGTTGATACCCATAAAAGAATCTGTGGGATTTCTGACTGGGATTTCACTGGACCTATCGTTGGGAAGAACTCACATTTTGACAATACTGAGTCCTCCTGTCTACAAATATATACTATCTTTCCATTTATTTGGTTCTTGATTTCTTTAGTCACAGTTTTATAGTCTTCATATAGATCTTAAATATATTTTGTTAGATTTATATCTTAGTGTTTCAGGGTTTGAACACTTTAATGATGAAAAGTTACTAAAGAATAAAATCAGACTGGCCAGGCATGGTGGCGCACGCTTGTAATCCCAGCGCTCAGGAGGCTGAGGCAAGAAGATCATGAGACCAGCCTGGGCTATAAAGTAAGCTCAAGGCCAGTCTGAACTGCATAGCGAGACCCTGTCTCAAAAGACAAAAAAAAAAGAATAAAGCCAGATACTTGAAAGAGTATTCCACTCAGTTGAACATACAAATAAAGAAAAGCAGGTGCAGTAGGATGAGCAGAGGATGGAGCTGGAGACTTGGGTTGTTTACTATTACTTTTGCCACTCATACGATGAGAGCTCTAAATGTAGGACTTGTGTTTCTGATCCTGTTTTCTATGCTTGCATAGGGGGTAGGCGGGGCTTAGTTTGCACATCATTATGTCATTTGAGCCTCATAAATGTCTCATGGAATAGACAGTTCTTCCTGTTAGGAGAAAACTGGGGTACAGAAGGGCCATGGCTATGAGACAGCGGTAAGGGGAGTGGGCTGCAGACCCTCAGGCTGACTCGGGTCCAGGGCCCTCCTGCTCAAGTGATGGAAACCATTCACATCTCCCTCTTCTACAACTCTGCATGGAAGCTTAGCTGATCAGAATGTGGTCTGATCTGACCTTTTAAACAGAAGAACAAGTGCTAAAGGCAAGTGTTTATAACACACAGATATCACGTGTAGGGGCATGAGAGGAAATAATAAAAAGTAAGCTTTTGTAGTTAGTAAGGGTTTGGGGTTTATCTGAATTTCAGAGGAAATAATGTTAAAGAAATTAGGCTTTGTATTATAGTTTTCCTTCCCCAAGAGGACGACAGCCGTCTTTCGGTCCATCCATCCACGCAGCCATCTCCTATCTATGCCTAAACATAATAATTATAACACATTTGAGTTGGCCACATGCACCTGGCCTATTCCTAACTCTGAAGAGACACTCTGGTCACTGCTGTGCAGCACTGAGGCAGCACTGAATATGTTTTGTCAGTAGCTGTTTGCAGTACATGATGACATTTATTGAGGGGAATGGGTACATGCATATAACACAGCAGCATTAAACTTTGCAGTTAATTCTCTCGCTCACTTTTTTTCCATTGGGATTTGAGGAATCAAAAATGCAATTCCACAAGTTTGAACCTTGTAGCTGCACTGGGGATTGAACCCAGGGGTGCTCTACCCACGAGCTAGAGCCCCATCCGTTTTTACTTTTTGAAGGGCCAGGGATATAGTTCAGTGGCTACATACAGCAGCTGCCAGGCAAGTGCAAGGTCCTGAGTTTGATTCTCAGTACCAAAAAAAACCCCCATATATTTTTAAAAGCAGCCTCACTGTTCAGCCTGGGCTGACCTCGAATCTGTGATCCCTCTGCCTCAGCCTCCCAGAGTGCTGGGATTCTAGCTATGTGCCACCACCCCAGGCCAGTCGGTACTCTTAAAATCTGAAGAGAATAGGTAGAGACCCTCTCAGAGATATAAAGTGCTCTGAATCCTTTAAAAAAGTTTTTGTTTTAGTTTATCAGCACATGAGTAGCATGTAAGGTTATTCTCCTTGTGGGAAGTTGGCACATCTCAATTCCTTTCTTCATCCCCTTTCGCTTTCCCCCGTCCCCTCCCCATCTCCGGATCCCCTTCCTTTTTCTTTCTCTTTGGTATATGTTTGCAGTAAATAATGCTTACATTCCTTGTGTGGAGTTGGCACATTTACTTTTAGCACATTCAAATCCCTCTTTCTCATCCCCTATCCCTCCTCTCCCTCCATCTCTTGATCCCCTCCCCCTTTTAGAAAAATCTAAAATTTACAACCTATATTTGATTGGTGTAAAAAAGAAATTCATTTAAAAGACACTACCAACCTTTGTGGCGGATATAAGGCTTTATCTGATTCCAGACTCTGGTCAGCAGGCTGAGCTTCAGACGGTTATAAGGTGCATTTGATACCAAATTTGCAAGGCACTGTAAATCACACACATACACAGAAACAGCTTATCAATAGGTGTGATTGGTCTGCACCAGAAAAACAATTCTATAGCACTTAATTCAAAAGGTCTTTACACTTAATGAAAATCAGTCCTTTTCTATCTTTGAAAAAATAACAACTGTTTAAAAATACATCGATATAACTTAACACTAAAAATAAAGAAGCATTTTTAGTAAAATGAAGCAACATTTATTAGGACAGATGACACAACTGGGTACCAATTTCCAAAGAGGATATCTTTAATAAACTTACTATTTATAGTTGTAAGTCAAGTTACTTTCAGGCTATGTAAAATATTATACAAAATTCAAACAGAGAGCCCTCTCAGGGACCGCATGTAGCTCGGAATATTTACCTTAATTATCTGGGTAAGGGTCTGCGAGGATGACTCCGCCACCAGCGCTAACAGAAGACATCTGTGTAACTCCCGAATGCTGGACGCGATCATGACGGAGAAGGGGATAAAAGCCCTTTTGTGGTCACTGGTATCTTCAGCAACAGACAGAAACTGCTTTGAGCCTTCTAATATGGCAGATAAAACTTGCAGAGCACAGGCACGCGTCTGAAATTGCAGGATGATTCACACAAGCTAGTTAAAAATGAGGAGCCAGATTTCCTCTTTCCCATATACAGTTTTCAATCATTTTAATGAGAGGAATAAAGGCAATGGGATTATTAGGTTCTGAGAGCAGCCATGAGCTAGGCCACTTGTACTCTATACCTTAAAAAAATAATCTTACACTGCTGTTAGGTTTTCTTACCGTAAGGAGTAAGTCTAAGGTACATCATAGCATGAAAACCTGACACCCTAAGCATAAGAATAAAGATCAGAGGCCTAGTTTATTCAAACCTAAGTCCAACTGAAAAGATCATAACACTCCTTGTGGTGAGAGTACTTGATAGAAAAATATCATTAAATATAATTGTATGATGAGAAGGGAAAAAAGTACACTTTTGTCACGGACAGCTATCTACGTCAGGACATGTGTCACTACATTAAGGTCTTCTTTGTAAGGTTAAAAGATCACTTTCAGTTGGTACGCAGATGATTTCCTGGCACTAAAAATCAGAAATGAAAAGAAGGTCAATTTAGTTAAACTGGAATATAGGCAATAAATGCAGGACTATTAATATGGAATAGTAACTACTGTACCCCCTTTGGCCCGATCACCCCAAAATGCCAATAAAACACCATCTGGTCAGAGTTTTGCAAAGCAGGCAATGAATTTTACAATTCTAGAATCTAATTAAAGTATTTACTTAACATGAAGAGTGCATGTTTAAAGTAAAAAAAGGCTTTCCAGAAAGCCTACAACTATATTATCTCCCAAAAAACCAAGCACTATGTCATTTCTATGGGCATTCTGTGCAGTGGACGCACAGATATATTCATCTGAAAATAAATGTATAGTACATCGTGCGTCTGCAGAAAGAAGCAGAGTCATTTAGTTAGGAAGCTGACGATGCTTCGCAAAGTTCGGAATACGTGAAGAGTGTGACTGACATAAGCCAGTTGACCCAAGAGCCCAGATCAGGGGCTGGCACACTTTCTGGACAGGGCCAAATAATACACGTTTTAGGGCTTAGACTTCACAGGACAGGGTCTGTCAGGACCACTCAACTCTGTGCCGGGAATACAGACACAATGTAAAGGGATATATGTGTCTGAGTTCCAATGCAGCTTCACTCATGAATAATGGGATCTGAGGTCCATATAAATTTCACAAACCATGAAATTTATTCTTTTGATAATTACAAAACCACTCATTGCTCACAAGCCATAAAAAGCAGGGCGTGGGCTACATTTGGTCTATAGGCTGCAGTTTGCCGACTGCTGATTGGATGTTTGGTCTGAACTGAATAAGACAGATATTATGCTAAACTTTCGTTTCTTTAGAAAGCAATTAAAAGCTACAATTCCAACAGCTCACAAACCAAATACAATTAAAGATCAGGTTGTGGGAAGAAATGAACTGATTTTCAAAAAGTAACAAACAAACAAAAAAATGAGTTCAGTTAACTTTGGTGCCCTACGGAAGAAAACAGATAAAAACAAAAGAAATGACACTGAAATTGGGTATTTTTTCCTATAAGCTATAAAATCTACATAGAAATTTGATACTATACCAAACTGTACTTTTCATAGTTAATTTCCTTTCAATTCTGCTTAATGTCTTCATTATAAAATTGTTACTTATACTGAATCTTGCTCAAGTTCTGCTTCATTTATTCTTACATCAATATTTAATATCCTGTTTACCAGTTCTAATCAGCACTTTCAGCAGAAATTGCTCAGGCGCTAACAAATCATAATAGGTACAACTCCCTAGAGAGCTTATTTTGTTAAGTTTTGTGGCCCGAACATTTACAGTGATGGATGAAAGATGTTTCAGTCTCATAACATCAGTGTGCTCAGTTTTACTAGCATGTAATTTTACTTCCCTGGACATGAAAACTAATAAAATAGAAAAGCTTTTTTTTCCTCTCTCTTTTACTTAAGAACCTAGCAGAAATGTTTGCTGGTGTAGCCCGGTCAAGCTTACTTGCTCCTCCCATTTGTATGAGTGTAAAGTCACAGGACACTATTCATAGGGTGATAAAGAAGTTCCTGCTGAAGTACTGCTGAAGTTTCCATGCAGGCAAACAGGTTGTTATCTTTTTCAACTTTACCCAAGTACTGTATGTATACATGTATTTGTGGCTTTGCTCCTGAGGATTGCAAGACCTCATGCATGTTAGGCAAGAGCTCCACCACCGACTGACTACACTCTCAGGTACAAGTAAAGTACTAATTATTACATGTTTCAAGGTTAAGTTCTTTGGCTTCTAAAGCCTTTAAGGGAAGGTATGCTAACACTGTGCTAGTGTTATGGCTTGTGTCTAGACGTCCTCCGAAAGTCTCATGCAGCCATAGGTGGGGCTTTTTCAGAGATGGCTGGATCTAGTGTGTGGTGCTGGAATTGATTCATGGTGCAATGCTAGGCTCAAGGGGGCGAGGATCAAGGGTGTAAGTGCTGCTCACCCTAAGTAGCCCAGATGAGATATAAAGGTTAGAAGGAGCTGTGGTCATCCCTCCTTGCCTTGCCACATTCCGCCTGCCATGAGCTGTTTCTCTCCTGTGAAGCCCCTCTGCCACACCACCCTGCCTTGGAGCCACCTGATTACGGATCAAAACCTACATAAACTGTGGGCTACAATAAATCTCTCCCCCTTCACTCTGGGTGCTGGGTCTTTTGTTTCAGCAAAACAAGAGAGAGAAAAGTAACTAAGACAGCCAGGACTCTAGATTTGGAGACATTCCTCGGTGACCCTCTAAAAAAACTTGGTCACCTACCATTTTGTAATAGTTAAAATTTCTAAATTTTCTTTTCTAGTTATGCTATCATCTAGATTTTGATTTGTTTCTACCTTTAAATTATCTAAAAGAGAAGTAAAAATCAGGATTCTCAAGGTGTCCAGAGAAAGGTCTGTCCTTTATTCACTCCTTAGATCAAAATCTTGGTGATATAGCTATATAACATCTGCGGAAATCATATAGAAGAAATTCTTATATTGGTCATGTTATGTTTATTAATTTTCTGTCTCTCCTGGAAACATGTGCTTAAGCACATTTCCAACATGCAAATTTAATGGAAATTAAACCACCACATTACCAAATCCTAAAAGAAATTGTTTTCTCCTTCCCAAATAACTACCAGCATTTCATGTTCCAGTTTCCTGACAATAACCTTTATTCCTAGTGCTCTGACTCAAAGAGGCAACTCACTTTTTCTTACGTTTGTTACTCACTAGAAAAAAAGGGTTTTAGGAAAGCTGTTTTAATTTCTGCATGTAATTTTCTGTAAGTCTTTATAAAAATCTCTCTCACGTCTGCTGCAACACCTTCTTCTAGCATGTATCTTTGTGCATAATTAATTACATGATGGATGTTTGCAGAAGTACAGCTCAAGCTTCATGGTCAATAATTACCATACTTATACCCTTCTAAGCTAATATTTGATAATTATTTCACTTATTGTTAGATTGAACTAATTTTAATCGTTTCTTGCATCTTTTTTTTCTCTTTAAGAAGAATGACTCCAGGACTTTTCATGGGGCTTTTGCACTGATTCTAACACATCTCCAGAAGGAAGTATTATCTTTTTCCTCGTACTTTCCGCATATTTCTAGTACTCACTCAACTTAAATGGCAAGGTATTTAAAAGGTACCCAAATCAAGGAGATAGAAAAGACCACTGTTCAATATGCAAAGTTTTGGGCCCGGGATATAGCTCAGTGGCACCAGTGCCTGCCTGGCAAGCACAAGATTCTGAGTCCGATTCCTGGTACCAGAAAGAAAAAAGTAAAATCTCTCATGGCATTTATAATCAAATGTGAGCTTTTCAGAGACATAAATATAATGCAAATTATTTCAGGTCACTCTCACCAGAGATGACCCCATGACCTCTGTGTTCCCATCCCACCGCCTTCTAGCTGGGTAACCGTGGCAAGTGGTTCACTTGTGCTGCTGCCTGCCCAACAGCACCAGCTCCGTGGGCACTGCTGCCAGCTCTCCCCTGGCTAAAATCTTTATAGTTCTCCTTCCAACTACTAGAATGGCTTCATTACTAATATATTTGCCGCCATTCATTTTCCATTTTTCTCCGAGGTTCTCATTCACTACAGATACAGCTTGAGTTGCAAAATTTCTACAGGTTTAACTATTTAGTGTACTGGATATTTGAAATACACCCCAAGAATTATTCTGTGTGTAATTAAGGCTACCTTAAGCTTCTGAAGGGGCATCTAGGAGTTTTATTATCTATTCGAGAAGATGATATGGGGTGTTTCAATGCACTGTGAACATATCCAAGCCAAGGCAGTTACTGCATCAGCCACGGGATACTTGCTGTAGATCTATCTATGGCTGCCAAGCCATTCTTCTTCTTTTTTAAAAAATATGTTTTTCTCATTAAAATATGCAAATATAATTATACATAATTTTGTAAAAATATAGAAAAATGGAAAGAAAAACCATTATTGGGATCCTACTGTATATACTATTTATATCTTCAGCTTAACAAAACATGAGAATTCTTCTAAGCCACACACATCCTTTATGTCCACTGTGGACCATAATATTCCACTGAGTTCTTGAAATTATTTGTGCTTTTTTTCTATTATAAATACAACAGCAATCAATATTTTCATAGGAAAAGAAGCACAGCAGCTTCAGTGGCGCTCAAAGGAGACATCAAAGTTGTAAGTCAGTGTGCCCAGGCTTCAAGAGAGCCCTGGGCCAGAAGCAACCCCTACAGAATCTCCCTCACTGTTAGTCACAGAACCCCATTTCCTCCTGCCTGTCCAGCAATTCTCAAGTTAAGACCTGAGTCACTTTTCGTTCAGAACAGAATTCAGATACAATCAGATAGGGTGGAGAAAAGAAATGGAAACATGTTAACTTTCTCTTCCTATTAGAAAGTTTACAAAGCAGGGTGTGTTGGCTGCACACCTATTATCTCAGCACTCCAGAGGCTGAGGCAAGAGGATCGCTGTGAGTTCAAGGCCAGCCTGGGCTACATAAGTGAGTTCAAAGCCACCCTGCACTATATGGCGAGAACCCACCCCCAAAATAAAGAAAAAAAAAAAGAAAACTTACAATGTAAGTGCTCTTACCTTTGGAGAAGGATCTTTTAAGGTAAGTGTAATTAAGGACAGAGACTGTGGGCTTCCAAGTTCTGGCTTGTCGGGAACAAAGGCTGACCAGTAGCCATAAAGAACTTTTTTTTCTATTGACTTTATTGTAGAAAGAAAACAAGCTAATGCTCCTTGGCGAACTTTGGCTTGGTATGACCTTTTATAAAATAAGAAGAAAAAAAGTTTTTGAGAAGTTTTTTGAAAAATGCAGAGCTGGGATGTAGCTCAGTGGTAGAGTACTTAGTTTGCACAAGGCCCTGAGTTCAATCCCCCAGCACCACAAAAAACAAAACAAACAAAAAATACTATTTATTCCAGCAAATGTCCAAATGATACATTGAGAAATTAAGCTTTCTGAATAATCCCTAACGATGTTAACATGGTATTGCAGTCAACAAATAACCCAGTGAGCTTATATGCCTGTGCCAGGTATTACGCTGAGGTAGGCAGGCATAAACAAGGCCTCTGCCCTTAACAACCTTTGAGTGGCAGGGATAACACATTGTGAATAACACCAGGGCAGAGGGAAGTCAAAGGGCCACAGCAGGGTACCTAACCAGAACAGGGAGGGGGAGGACAGAAAATGATCTCTGAGCTCTTAGCAAAGATGAGTAGTGGTTAACAAGGCAGAAAAAGCAACACAAAAAAAGGATGGAGACACTGTTCCAGGGACAGCAATAATCTGGACAAAGATCAAAAGAGCAAGGCACGTTCAGAGTACTGCAAAACCTCATTAAAACGAGCATCTTCCAATTCAATTACATACAATAGTCATGTTTTTAAGCAAAGATAAACTTACATGTAACTTAAAATACAAGGTATAAAAATATAACAAAATACTACTACCTCACTTTACCCTGGATGCTTCCTTCTGCATCAGAATAGTCCGATTCACTACTGCTAACTCTTTTCCAACTGGAAGACCTGAAGAAGGAGGAGACTTGGGCTCTTCCAGTTCCACTCTCGTTTCTAGGTAAACTCTGGCCACCCACAGAGGGACAGCAGGTGTTTCCTTCACACATGTTCACGCTGCCTGTGCCTGCAGCTGCTTCTGCTTCACCATCGAATTCTTCTTCCTCCTTCTCTCCTTGCCGGATTTTCTTTGGTTTTACCCTGGATTTTTTCTTTTTATTCTGATTTTAGGAGCAAATGAAGACATATATATGATAGATATTGACAGCTATTTCGAAATAGTTTTTAACTGAATCATTGGTGTTATACCTTATCTGATGGTAACTAAATATGTTCCTAACACATAATTTGAAGACAGGAGAAAAGAAAAAAGGGGCATTTACTCAACAGCCTTTGTATCGGGCATAATGCTAAGTGTTTGCATACATCATCCTGGAGTGGAAGAACTAAGACATGCAGTCTATTGAATAGCAAAACAAGTGGACCGTGTTTAAATTCTACCTCTGAGAGTCTGGGCAAATCTTGAAGCCTCTCTGAGCTTGACCTTCCTCATGTGTAAGTAAGAGGCGAAGACTCCTTTTGCACAGATGTAGCGAAAGCATTCAGCTGTCTCAGCTAGGATTCCACTCGTGAATCAAAGTCTATGGAAAACAACTGGAGTATGTATTTTCTCAGTTTTCCCAATTAAGATACATACCAGTACCACTCTAGGTGCACACACACGGCACTGTAATCCATCACATATCATGTATGCCCTGGGGCCCTCAGGCTACATCAGAACAGATTTTAAATAAATTTCAGTTTCTTTCTTTTCTCCTACTTCCTTCTGATATTCAAGTGTCTTTGGAATCTGTATGCTCAAAGTCTCTCGCCTGAGGACGAAGGTTCTCCTCTTTTGTACCTTGGATAACTTACTGAGGATTAGACTCACTCTGTTATAGTACTTGTTACCACGTAGCTTTTCAGAGATGCAAATCTGATCATATTATTCTGTTATGAGTGAAAGAATTTCTAATTTTAAGCATTTCTAATCGAGTATTAAATTTCTGGATATGAAATTTATACATCTACAGGAACACATCTGTACACCCCAGATTCTCTAATCAAAGCATGAGGGAGGGGGCAGCTCTCTGAAAGGCTAAGAAATCTGGTGACTTTTATATAAAAGAGTACGGACAGAGTGAGCTGACTGATAGATCAGCTTCTGTGAATCTTGAGAGGTGCTGGCAACTTACGCCTTAAGGGCAAATCCAGCCCAGCCCATCGCCCATTTCTGTAAATAAAGTTTTATTAGAAGATGGCTATGCCCATGCATTTCCACATGGCTGCTTCTGTACTGTGATGACAGAGACCTAAAGTATTTACCAGCCACCCCTATAGAAGGAGTCAATCCTTGATCTTAACCTTTCAGGGTGGAGGATGCTTAGCTTTGGAGATGAAGCCAATGCTCAGTTTTGTAGCTGTTATACTGCTGTTATAATACCAGTTAAAGCATCTTGGAATCACGAGATGGTATTTTTGACCGTATTGGTAAATTTAAATTTACTACACTAAGTACCCTAAATTAATAGCAACTTCCAGGTGGGTTTGGGGTTGTAACGATGCCCCTATGGCAAACACGCACAGCAAGTTACTCCAAACAATCCATGAGTTAAATCTAAGCAGATGTAAGCGTACTGCAGTTGGTCGAGAAGCACTGGGTTCTGGCTGCGGAGCTTTGACAGGTGGTCGCCCATCATACTGAGGAAGCGGAGTCGGGTAAAGCACCGTGGGCATCTCTATGTTTAGTCCAGGGAGGCCGTGAAACATGGTTTTCTAATGATAAATACAGAAACACAAATGAAACATTAAGTCACAATTATTTACCATACCATGGATTAGAATACAAACAGATGCATGTTTAACAGGCTACTAAGGAATAAAAATGGGACTGAAAATACATACCTTGAAGCCTGAGGGCTTAAAAAGGAGCTTAATCTCATTTAAGCTGGATCTGCTTTAGCCACATCTGAGTGGGTCTGATTTTAGTCTGTTTATTTAACTTAGCCAATCATTTTGATGCAGTTATTTTACCTATCTATAATTTTAAAACAATTTATCACTTTTATTTTGTTATCCACTTCCACATCTAGCTATCTGTCTCTATTTTATTAGTGATTAAGAGAATGATATAGGAAAAAAATTAAATTTTAGTCAGGATAAAGCTGGACTGTCAAGACATGGCAGTCCTGACCTGAGGCCAGTAAAAAGCTTTGTCCTCCTTCCTAGCTGAACTGAAGACGGCTGGGTCCCCAGAGAGGAAACCTGACTTTCCCACTGCCTGGCTGGCTCAAAAGCTAGCGACAGTAGCCTGATGACAAGCATTTTCACAGGCTGCCTACTATAGGGAGGGGTTTGCTAAGGAGAAGCCCTGGCTCTTTTTTCAAATATAAACAGGTGAGAGCAGGTTCAAGATAATCTATAATCAAATTACTTAACAAATCCTGTCTCACAACCTGTTTTGTCTGAAGAATCAAAGATATTATGCTTTTAAAATTTGGATACATGAGGGGCTCGGGATTTAGCTCAGTGGTATGAGCACCTGCCTGGCAAGCAGGTCCTGAGTTCAATTTCTAGTACAAAAAAAAACCAAAAAAAAAAAAAAGAGAAAGATAAAAGTTTGATACATGTATTTAGTCAAAGTTGTTTTCTATTTTTAACTATGCCTGAACATGAACATTTTATTGTCTTCTTAAAAAAAAAAAAAATATATATATATATACACACACACACACACACATATATATGAACTTCTAATACATTAAAGACAGCCTCAGAGCAGTGATGTAAACTGATTCTCACGTCTGGAATTTACACAGGAAACCACTGATCAGAAAGGAACTTGCCTCACCTTTAGCACAGCGAGAAGAGCTCCAAGGTCCTCAGTCTGTGCCAGTTTCATCCTCCCGCCATTGAGAAGTGACTGTATGCCCTTTAATGCATTCTGTAGCAACTGGTTACGGAAAAAGAATCAAAAGTTGGAAGACAGAATAAAATTTGGTTGTTAAGACAACAACTTTATGGCACCACTTAGAAGAGAAGAAAACTCTAAATAATGAAAAATATTTTAGAAACAGTCACAAAGCATAGACAGAGATCCAGAGAATAGACCTGAGTTATTTCCTAAAGTTGAATGGCCTTATTGTACTTACTTATAAACTGTAAGTACAAATGGTGAGCAAGGAGAGGGACAGAGGGGAGAGAGCGGGGGAGAGAGAGGAGGAGAGAGAGGGAAGGAGAACGTGGCAGCGGAGATCAGAAACGAGAAAGCTGTAATATGGCAAAGGCGTGGGTGTGGCGACACGTGATAAATGACAGAAACTTAAATTTCGAGAGGGCACTTCCAATCAAGATTGATTTCTTAGCACAATAATCTCATTTTTAGGTCTCTGTCCTTCAGAATACTCCCCACAGCAGGGGATATGAACCGTAGCCTTGTTTGAAATGGTGGAAAAATTACAAAAAAAAAAGCATCAGTTTTCATCAAAAAAAAATTTTTTTTTTGAGACAGGGTCTCACTGTATAGTTTAGGGTGGCCTTGAACTCAGTATGTAACCCAGGCTGGCTGTGAACTTGCGGCGATCCTCCTGCTTTCCTGAGTGCTGGGATTACAGGTATGTAACATAATGCCCGGCCAATTTTCATCAACGATAATGATGATCACAGTGATGATGTAAAAAACCATCTACTAAATGTGAAACTACCAATAATAATAATGATAGCACTTCATCAAACACTTTAAGTGCTTTACTTCATTTAGTAAAGAACACTACAATACAGCTGTACCCATTTCTGAGAGGAACATGGAGGCTCCAAAAATTTAAATAACTTGTACAAGGTCTTCCAGCTACAGCAGTTAGAAAACATGAGGTATACTAACAGGTACTAAAAGAATATCCAAGATACATTAAGATTTAAAACTCCAGAAAGTTAAAGGAGGGGGCTAAGGGTATATAGCTTAGTGGCACAAGCGCCTGTCTGGCAAGCGCAAGGTCCTGAGCTTGATTCTCAGTGCCAAAACAACAACAACAAAACCATAATAAACTATTACATATGTGTCAGACTTTAAAAAAGAAAAAAAAAACTGTGCTGAGATTATTGATACTCACTTTCTTCCTGTTCACCTTAAAGTTAGTTCCTAGCTGGAAACTGTATTGCTCTTATACTCAAGAGGAAAAAGAAAAGTTTTCTTTTAAAATCTAGAATGACTTGGGAGGCCGAGGCAGGAAGATCATCACAAGTTCGAGACCAGCCGGAGCTACAAAGTGAGCTCAAGGCCAGCCTGAACTGCATAGCGAGACCCTGTCTCAAAAAGCCAAAAAAATAAAAAAATAAAATAAAATAAAATAAATAAAACCTAGAATGGTAAAACAATTCCAAAGCAAAACAAAATGAATAAAAACAGTTTTTTATAATTTAAACCTGAGAATTCAGTCTTCTTGGCTTGCAAACATTCTCCATAGCTGTACATATCTTTAAACAAAACTAACACAGCAGCAAAATTAAGCTCTTCGATAATAAACTTTGGTTCTACTCCTGCTTCAAGACACACTGCAACACTCATAAGATCAGTGGTAGTCCCACCTACCATACAAAACACTATATCATCCGTATCAGATGACTTTGAAGACTGTAGAATGGTCAAGAAAGCTTTGAAGCAAATATTTTGGTAGGGCTCCTCCAAGTATGGCTGTCCCGGCACACTACGACACAGAGAAAACAACTCAGAAGTCTCCTTTCAACTGGCACTTGCAAAAGCGTAAGTAACACAGTAATGATACAGACCGAAGGAGTTAGAATATACCCTCGAATGCAACTGCACTCTGGAAACTGTGCACTTTGGCTAATTAGTTATTGCTGTGAGACAGGCACGTGCCTGAGTAAGTACGAAGACGGAAGAATCGTTTCCATGGGTGAGAGTGGCAGAGGTTTGCTGTGGAAGACGAATGCAGAAAGAGAAATCTACTGCCCAGCGCTACTAAGGTACAAACAGGTCCTATTGAGTTAGAATTGCATGATTCCGCCTGCCTTCTTAGCTACTGGATGACACTCAGCTATGCCAAGACAAGTTCAGGTTAGTGGTGCTCACAAACTATTACATAGAAGAGGCTGGTTCCACTCTCTTTAAAGAGAAGGAGGTGGCCTTGACATAAACCACACCAGAGCTTAAATTCGTATGAATATAGCCTTCTAGAAGACTTAATATGGCTTTAATTTATACTAACAGAAAACAAAAACTTGACATAGAGTGCACATATACTGTTAGTGTATTTTTTCCCCCGTTCCTTTATAAGCTTTCTTGAAAACAAACAATATAAGATAACCTCATTAAATGACATGAGAACTAGGACAGGGTTTCTTAGTTTCTATGTTAGCTCTGGCTTAGATGGATGGAACAATCTACAGAGGGTCTGGGAGAGGTTTTATCTTATCACTACTGGACAACCCGGTTAGATCCACATACCTGAGACATAAGTTTGCCATACAATGCACGGCAGCTCTCCTGACTTCAGGGTCAGGCTGAGCCAAGTCGCTCATCTTCAGCAAGAGGCCAGTCTTCCCCAGCAAGTCTGGGAGATACTAAAACAAAACAACAGTCAACGCTGCTCTAGAAAAAGCTTCTAGGACTAGCTGTTAGGTAAATCTTTTGGATGAGTATGCAAAGATATGCCAAAAAACAGGAACACGGATCATTATTGGGTAGCTGCTGAAAGCTCTCTAGTCCTGGCTGCATAGATGATAACAATAATAACAACAACAGTAATAGTCACGGAGTACCAAGCACCTGTAAGTATTGTCCCACTGCGTCCTCACAGCACCTACATTACACACGAGGAACCATGTCTCTGAGGAATTCCGAGGACAGTTCAAAGTTACATATCTATTATAATTAGTAGCAGGAAAGACTCCTGAACATAGGTCTCGACTCTGTGCTTGCATTTCAAAGGAAAGGCAGAGTGTGGTTTAAGCTACCTTTTGACATTTTGAGCCATTGTAGTAAACCAGAGCTGCTAGGGCTTGAAGAATTTCCATGTGTGTCCACGAACTGCACTGCCGAATAGCTGAAATGGTGTACGGCAACAGGAAGTCCAAGTTCTGCTCATCAACGATCACCTATGGACAGAAGAAAAATACAGATGCTCTAACTTAAAAAAAATTTTTTTTCATCCTTTTACACACATTTATGCTCCCCTGGATCAAGCTGTGTGCGAGTACACATCCACCTTTTCCTGTATGTGTCAAAAAGGATCAGTTCTAAATGTGTGACAATTTGATCAAGATAAAGGACTTCTCCCTGCCCTCGGTCTCAGTCATTTTAGCTGTTTGGTTCCTCCACTCAACACAGAACCTGGTAAAGGCCTTGACTTTTTCTTGAACTAAACAGACACTGGCAGCTGTAAATACACTGATACAAGACTCAATCCACTGAAATAAAATATCTTAATTCAATGAAACTGTCTTATACAGAGTAGTCACTCAAAAAATACATAGTAAATAAACATATTTGCTTAATATAGCTACGGTGTCTCTAGCCTGGTGGCAGGAATACAAGAGATGGTATATCCCTGTCCCAACAGAATTCACAATTGTTTTGGAATAAATTAGGGTAATCTAAATATTACCCTAATTTATTGTCCATAATATTAATGTCCATAATATTAATTTATGGACATTTGAGAAAACTGTCATCAAATGCTAGAAAGCTGCCTATGGGTTGGAGGTGCCATAGATGATCAGAAAGTTTTCCCAGTGCCAGTATCACAAAGATGACACATCTGAGAATAGCAAACATTCAGAAACCATCTAATATCAGTTCAACACATTCTACAGTTGAAAATAACTTCATCTCAGTATCAAACACTACCTACGTGTTAACTGTGAGCATCCACCTTCTCTAATTTCATCTGGACACCCACCTACATGAGACCCACAGGGAAATCCTAATTACTCACAGTGGTTTTCACCCAGGGGCAATCTTGATCCCCTCCAAGGGAACATTTGACAAGTGCCATAGACATTTTTGATTGTTGCAATTTGAAGGGAACTACTAGCATCTAGTGCACAGATACTAAAGACACTGCTAAACACATTATAATGCACAGGACATTATAGCCATGTCTTGGTTACTTCTCTCTCGTTGCTGAGACAAAATACCCAATGCCCAAAATGAAGGAAGGCAAGGTTTATTTAGCTTACAGTTTGCGGAGGTTTCAGCTGATACTTGGCTGGTTCAGAGGCAGAACGGCACAAGGCAGAGGACAAACATTCATGGCGGCAGAACACAGCAAAAATAACAAGAGCAAAAGGGAGGGATGGAGGGTAAGCAGCCTCTTTCTACCTCCCTTACACTGTAAACAGGCTGCCCCCACCCAGGGGGCATGTAGCACTCACATAATCTCCATGCCCTCCTCTTCCACAGGCTCAGGATTAATACAAAGTAAGCACCCTGGCTCCCTGCTGAGTCACTCAGCCAAACCTCTAGACTCCCCAAGTTGACACCATGTATCAACCGTAACAAGCCAACAAGGAAATATTCCATCTAAAATATCAGGAGTACAGAGGGTGAGCAACCCAGCAGTAAGCCGATTTTGGCTGTACATTGCAATCATTCAGGAAGCGCAAGCCCTCCGGATGATTTTAATGGGCAGTCAAGTTTGAAATCACTGGTTTTAAAGGGGTCGGGGGTAACTCAGTGGTAGAGAAGCTACTTAGCATGCATGAGGCCATGGGTTCAATTCCTGACACTGAAATCAAACCACTGTTTAATTTACTCATGGTAAGACTGTTGACCTGTCCAGAGACTGGTTTAGAGTTTTCTGTACAATTTAGCAGTCCAGTGAGCTATCAGGAGAACTTGGTGGAGAACTTATGGGTCAGGTTTGCTCATTCTTAAATACAAGAGACAAAATCCACTAGTCCTTTGGCTTGGACTGAACGTTAGTCATCTTGCATGGGATGCCCAGAATTAGCCAGTCATTTTACGACTGTGTGAGGGGCTGGCTGAGGATACCCCCTACTCTAGGGATGGCAGAATGGAAAGATACCAGTAAGCCTGTCATTCTAAAAGGACTCTGGAGCTGCCTCTCTTGGGACTTGGGACCTGGCATAATGCCTTTTATCTTTTTCTATTGGTTAGGTATTTCGGGTTGGCTTTTCTGTTTCTTATAGCCCAAAGCATCCTGTTGACAAAATACTAATTGATTATTTTGTGCTCTTTACATTCTGGGGTATCAGTCTTAATCCTACAAGGAATGGATTTATTTAGCAAGTTGGACAACCTTCCAAAGGGAGCTACAGTACAGACTTTTATATATTCTGGTGTCCCCTTGCCCTCAGGCTTCCTCTTAGGTTTTGTATATCAGAAGTACATGACAAAAATGACAGCTTCAGAAAAGGGGAAAAATAGTGGGAAAGAGGTAGGGGATCACTTCAACCTATTGAGACATATCTGGGTCAACTATATCTTCAGTGAAAAAATTCTAGGACTAGGGAACCTGAAGGACATTAATTTATTGACTCAAACAGAAACACTTCTAATAGGCAGATTTCTATAATTCTGCAGAATAATGTCAGGTTTATTACCATTTTTGTTAAGGTGTTAGCTTTTCCTAGCATCTCAAGAGACCAGCCTATGATACCTACCACAGATGTATTTCAAAGGCATGTACTTATTCTCAAAGTTCATAATCTGAATTCTAAAATTACATATATTACCTGTAGTCTGTTAAGTAAATGGTGGATCAGCTTGGACACTTTGCTTACAAGATGATTCTGATTAGGAGGCACCAGTTGGCAAGCTTGGACAAGAAGAGAACTGACATCCTATCAGAAAAATAAAATCAAAAATCAAAAAAAGACAAAGCAAAGGGAATATACACCTACTAGCCAAGTAAAGATACCCTGAAAACACAGTGGAAGGGGAATATTGATGTGGAGATTCACATAAAAATGGGGAAAGATGATATCTGAATGAAATTTGAGGGAGAAAATGAAAATAATAGCACAAAAATAGGATTACTAAAAAGAAAAAAAAAATCAATATGGTTTTTGACAAGCTAAATACTTCAGTTTCTGCCACATAGCACAGTATAATAAAATAACCACAGAAAAATTTCCAGCATATAAAAGCACATGCTGAAGTCAAAAACATCAAAAAACAAGTGAACTCGATTCTAGTAACTGGGAAATCAGAAATGACACTTCCATGAATTTTATGGGATATTAGGCAATTATTTTTAATAAAAAGAACCTATTTGCAAATCACACCATTCACCCACTGATGTTTACTGCATAAAAAGCCCACATACTGTGGGCTCTAAAAGTGAAGCAAATATTTTCCCGAACCTCAAATCTAATAAAGAAGTAAAACAATACATGTATAATTAAACTAAATTAAGTGCTGAAAGAATTAAATATAAACTCAGCGGGAAAAGAGTAATTAAGGAGGCCTGTGAAGGTGATTTTTAAGCAGAATCTGCAATGATTGGAAGAATAAATAGAGATCCACCAGACGAGGCACCAAAAACCACAGCAAGCAAAGGGGGTGGGCAAAGGTCTGGAGATGTGAAACACCAGCAGGTGCCAAATAACTGCACCCAGGACACAGAAGGGCAAGGCTAGAAAAACACAATTTATTTACAAAAATATCAAAGTATATCAATGAATCAAAAATTCTTCTCTCCCCGTTAATCCCATTCTGCTCCTTTGAGAAGCAGACTTTGTTGCTGTTGTTGTTGCTTAGAGCTCTTGTAAATCTCATTAAAAATATATATGTGTATGTGTGTATATATACACATATATATTACTTATTTTAAAATCCTCCACCTTTCCTGAGCCCCATATTGGTCTTTTTGAGACAGGATCTCCCTGTACCATTTAGGCTGGCCTTGAGCTCACTTTTGTAATCCAAGCTGGTCTCAAACTCACAAGGATCCTCCTGCCTCAGCCTCCGGAAGGCTGGGATTATAGGTATGCGCCACCACGCCCCGCATTGGTCTTATATGAATTTTCCTGTAACTTGTTTCAACATTTACCAATATGTATTGAAGATCTTCCCCAGATCAGATTTTTACTTTTATAGTCAGTTTTGTTTTGTTTTGTTTTTAACCAAAGAAAAAAGCCACTCTGGCAACACAGCAAAGAATAGCCTGGAGAAAAGCTGAACAGGAGAAGAGGCAATCTGGTAGAGGAGATCAGTGAAACAGTCCAGGCAAATCATCTAGCTTAAGGCACTGGTGAGGGAAATAGGCGAATGTGGACTGAGAAACACGTTTGAGACTGATTCTGAAGAATCTGGGTTGAAACAGGCGCTGGGATAAAGGAAAAGGAAAGAACAAGGATTTGTGCCTGTGTGACTTGGTGGACTGAACATGTGCTGGGGCAGAGGATGGATTGAGGTCGAACTGTAAAGTTTGAGATGCCTGTGAGAACCAGAAGGCCATGGTATTGACTGGCTCAAGAATTCAGGGAATTAGGAAGAGGTATCCAAAGCCTGATGTACACGAATAAAACTGCTCAGTGAAAAAGGAACTTGTAAAGAGGAGGCAGAGAAGGGAGGAGCTAGCGTGGGAAGAACAGAAAATACTGGGACTTCGTGACACACTTACGCTCCAATTCTAGCTCTTGGCCTTGCCAACAGTGCGACACCCACCGGACCTTAGGAGCTTCATTGTTTTTCATGAGCAAAAATGACCTAGTAATAACACCCACGTTCTAAGGTTGCTGGAGCCGCTCACGGTGAAGTGCGGTACTCCATAAGCAATAATAAGGAATTGGATCTTCAAAAGTGATGGATGCACGAAAAAGAAGTGGATCCTGGAGACAGGAAGGTGCACCAGAAATGACAGCAAGGATGTTGAGGCAAGTTATCAAGTTGGGTTTTGAAAGTTTCGAGTTCGCTGCAATCTTTCAGATATAGGAGGGAACCAGGCGGAATTAAGTCTTGGGGACAGGAGAGGGAACATTCCGGAGAGACTGGCAGGAGCTACCCGCTGTGGTCTCAACAGAGTGGGGCCGGGGCAGCGCGCGCGCAGCCTACCTGGGGGACCACGCCGTCGCCCTCGCGATAGTTCTCGGAGATGAGCTGATCGAAGAGCAGGTGGATCTCAGTGCGGGCGGAGCTGCTGTCATCTGGACGCAGGGCCCGGAGCCTGGCGGACAAGCGGTAGAACCCACTGGCGGGCTCAGGAGGCGGCTCCCGCGGCGATTCCCTAGGCTGGCTGCTAGGCAGCGAGCCGGCAACTTGCACAGCAGCCATTTTCCCTTAGACCGCAGGGAAATACTTCCGGGGCATTCCCCAAATCGGCACTCTAGTTCCGGAGATACCTTATTTGGATCAGAGCCGGAAGGAAAGGATTTCCCCTACTAGTAATCCGCAACCTATAGTACTGCAAAGGACCAAGGGAATTTTTAGCTATCTCTTTGAGCACTGACTGAAAAGCGAGGTACAGGGTTCCTGGGCAGGGCTGACATTACTGTGTTGAGTTTCAGATTCGGGGCTGCTGTGGATGCCAATGGCATTATCTGACATCTCTTCTTACCTCCTAGTAGAGCCCCTAATTGTTCTCCAGGTACGGAAGGACACTGAACCAAGGCTCCATTACCCGTTATTCCGTGCGCCCAGCTTTGTGGTTACAATCCGGCTAATGGAATATAGGCAACTTTCCAATATTTTCATGAGAGCTGGCTGTACTGTTAGTTCGCTTTTCTCCCCCTTTTGCAGTGTGCATACTGAGATTCATGGAGCACTTCTTCCCACTAGAAAAGTAATTTGGGAGTTTAAACTGAACTCTGTAAATTATAACTTGCATTAAGAGTGGGCTGATTGGCATTTGACACCCAAGATTTTCTGAAACTTTTGTCAAGAAGCTGGAAAATAAAATAGTCATTATAACGCTATGATCAGTTACTCAAAAGATGAAGGCTGGGCGTTCACATTACGGCAGACTGGAAAAACCATTTCTAGGACTTTTCCTCAGATATAAAGAAAATCCTCACCTCTAGTTCGTAGGGAAAACTTGAGGTTATCTGAATACAATATGTGTTTTATCCTGAAAATAAAACACCGTTGAACAGTGAAAATTGGATTATGTTTTAGGAGAGGTAGTTCTGTGAAGACTTTGGACTTCCTTGTGGAGAATTTTTTTGTGGTTATTTGGATTTAATTCCATTGTGTTTGTATATATTATTGTTATTCTTGGGATATGTGTTATTTATGTACGCGTAGGGGGGGTATTTGATATTCACGCATTTGCTCAAAGAAAATTAAAAGGTGAAACCTAGTCAGTGTATGTTCTAGTTGGAATGCTCGGAAACTAGAGCTTGAGGTGTGGTTGATAAGTAATTTTGTTGTAGGCAGCTGAGTTAGAAATATTATAGGCAGTCAGACAGGGCCAGGCCTGGAAGGAGCCAGTGTGGAAGATGAGATACCTACAAATAGAGAGGTGGTACTTGCCTTGGGTCAGATCTCAAGACAAAAGATTAAACAAACACACCCACATACCTCCCTAGGGATGAACCTCAGGACTGATATTATAAATAGGTAGCGATCACCTTGAAGAGTCACTGACCCAACCCCCTAAGGAAAAGCCCCTGTTCTCTATTGATGCCTGCTTGCCACGTGACTTGCTTCCTCATTTGATCCCGATTTAATCAATTTTACCTGAACAGTTCTTATTGGCTGACCATAGTTTTGTCCCACCTGTGACCCCCCACACACACCTTGGACCTGCCTCACCTGTGATTTTGCTCTATAAAATCCCTAGGAAAGACAGGGTCCTTGGTAACCCATTCAGGTTCCCTTCTGTCTGTCTCTCCAATAGAAGCTTTCTTTCCCTCAATAAACATATTCTGCTCTTAAACTCTGTTGTTCCTAAAATTCATTCTTTAATTTTAGAAAATAAGAACTCATCCCAGGTCATTCAGGTTGGGAGTTTTTTGCCCCTATATCAATTTATTCAGGATGAACAGGGAAAGAAAATCAATAGCAATTTGCTCTTGAGGTGGCCATTGCAAGGGGTGACTGTTGAGTCTTTGGAAGTTTATGGGAAATCTTATGATATGCTCTCAGAATCTCCTCCCGAAGAATAAAGGGGGAAGTATATATGCCAGCTTTTGACCTCTGTTCTGAATGGTTACCTGACCAGGGATCACTTCTCTGGTTTGTCATGCAGCACTGTGCAGGAGTTCCTATAGGAGTCCCCTGATGCATAATCAAAGAAACCATGAGGCAAAAGTGAGGCATTTGGAATACAAGTGCGCATGTCTAAAACAAGGCCCTAGCAAGTTTCATTTGGCTAAGCTAGTAGACGTCTGAGATAATCTGGTTGTTATAACAATGGTTCAAAGAATATATGTATTTGGAGTGGTGTTTAAGAGATGTTCAACACACTGGGCTAGAAGCATGTGATGCCTGGAAGAATGAAGGAAGTGTGAAGAGACTATGGGAAGAGTCTGGGTTTGATGTGGGTCACTGTAGGTTGCAATATAGATGAGCCACGTGTAATGTTGTTTAAGAAACCAAATGACCCAGATATTGTCAAGTAAATATACTGATGCCAATCTGTTGAGTTCTGAAAGGCTATATTTTTCTGGATGACAGTGCTTCCTTTGAGGAATGAATATTCTTATTCTGTGGTGATCACCAACTGAAGAAAAAATATAGATCAATTTTCCATGGGGGAGAGCCTTTGAAGTTCCCATGCATTGTCTTAAATTAGATAGTAGTACCTTCCACACCCATTTTCCACCCTGAGACTGGAAACTGATGGGAGGCAAACACTGTCTTCCAAGAAAACCTCAAATACCCTTAATTATCTCTTTTTTTTTAACCTTTAATTCTCAGTGCCCTTTACTTTGAACATCTCAGTTGTCTGATAGTGACTGACAGGCCTTAAGGAGTGCTGAGCAAGTTCACAACCATTCTCTTTTTAAATTTTGCATCAGAGGGCTGGGGATATAGTTCAGTGGAATAAGCACCTGCCTAGCAAGTGCAAGGTTTTGAGTTCAATCCCCAGTACTGGAAAAAAATAAATTTTGCATCAGGGTCTAGGGATCTAGCTCAATGGCACAAGTGCCTGCCTGGCAAATGCAAGGTCCTGAACTGCGCTATGCCTACCATAAAAATCGAAAGAAAACTTAAAAAAGAAACCAAATACTAAATGTACACCTGTTGCTGCCTTGGAGTTCCTGTACACACCTTGCCATTCAGCAGTCAAGTGGGTAAGGGCACAAATGGGTTCCTGCTGTCCCTGTGCCCAGCTACTGTGAGCCACACCCACGTTCCATTATAGTTCATACATGTTTACACAACAGAAGAATGTTGTGGGTGAATTTTACCCCGTGATGCTCAGGGTAACACACACAGACTGTTAGGCGGAGCATTGTTGGAAAAACTCCCAGTTTGACACCTTGCCTGTGTGCACACCTTGCACACACCTGTATTACTTCCTCCTTCCTGATTCGTTCTTGGATTCCCAGCACCAAAATACACAAATAAATTTTACATCAGATGATCTGGAACCTTATTCTGGAAATTCACTTTTTTATTTGTAACCTTACCCGTACTTCCTTTTCACGTTCATTAGATCTTCCTAACTAAAGTAGACTGATGTATCCCCACTCCATTTCACATTCTCGTTTCCTTTTTCAGCACATTGGCATAGCCTGTAGTCGTCTTAGTCATTTGCTACTTGCATGTTACCTGCCTTCTCCTCTAGAACGTGAATTTTATGAAGACATGGATCCTATCTGGTTCACTTTTGTGTGTCCAGTGATAGTGAGCACCTGGGATGTGATAGGAAAACCAATTGACAGAATCGATTTGCTGTTATTTAGGATCTTCTATTTTCCATCTGTTAGATGATATTGATACAGGAAACTAAATCTCCCAACCTGAATGATATCAGACAAGTTCGTGTTCTCTAAAACCGAAGAATGAATTTTAGGAACAACGGAGGTTAAGAGCAGAATACATTTATTGAGAGAAAGAAAGCTTCTGTCCAAGAGAGGGACAGAAGGGGGGCCCAAGTGGGTTACCTCCAATCTGTCTTTTCCAGTGACTTTTTTTTATAGAGAAAAACCATGAGGTGGGGCAGGTCCAAGGTAGGGGAGATGGGACAAAACTATGGTCAGCTAATAAGATTGCAGGTATAATTGTCCAGGTAATGAATACAGATCAGGGGCTTTTCCTGTGGGCGTCAGACTAGTGACTCTTCCTGGCTTTTAGAAGGTGGTTGTTACTTATTTAGAATATCAATCCCTGACATTTATACCTAGGGAAGTAAGTGGGTGCATTTGTTTAGCCCCTTTTGTCTTAAGGTCTGGCCCACACGTATCTTTTATATTGGCTCCTTCGAGGGCCTGGGCCTGTCTGACTGCCTGTAATATTTTTATCTAACTCAGCTGCCTATAACATCCCCACCCTGAAGAAGTAACCCAAACTGCCATGAGGGAGTAATGGGCGATGACCGTTCTGGCTTCTTCAGGCTGAAAGGGGTCATAGTTGTTGATCGGCAGTCAGAGAAACTCTCCAGAGGGTCTATCTAAAGGCCCTCAATAGACACCAGGCATTTTCATCTTGGGTAGGTGTATATCTTTAAATCTGGAGGAGACAAAGGCAAAGAAACAATTAAGTATGCATGGGCCAAATAATATCAACAGGATTACTATGAATATAGTTAACAAAGATTTCCACCAAGAGGAACCAGTAATGGCCTCCCATAGAGAGGATAAGTTCCAGGGAGTTTTCGAATCTGACATATTATTGATCTGTTGCCTACTATCTTGAATAGCCATTGAGACATTAGCAGAGGGATCAGGAATGTAAACACAACATTCAGTTTTTATAATTGCATAGGTACCCCCTTGTGCTGCTGTTAAAATGTCTAATGCCATCTGATTTTGGAGGACGGCCTCTCTCATTAATTTTACTTCTCCATTTAGGAGAGAGACCAGCTGCGGTGCCACTTAAGGCCCACTGAGTATAGTTAGTTAAGGCCGCGATGTACTGCATGACATCTTCTAACCCTAAGGAAGGGATAAAGATAGAGGCCAAGTGATCACACCAGTGAAACACGCTCCTAGACCATCGGTGTTGTAAGCGGGGTAAATTAGCAGGTTTGTCAATAGTTTTGACACTCCTGCCTTGTAACCAGGCAAATCCTAACGTGCATCTTCCTATCCATCCAGGGGGTAGCCAGGGCCACAAATTGGTCCCACAAGACCAATGAGTGCCATTGGGGGCTTCCCGTCTAATTCCAGGGCAAGTAAGCCAATCTGTTGCAAACCAGTCTTTAGCCTGTAAAGTTATTATATGTATACATTGTTCAGGGTCTGTCCACCCTAAGTATTTAGTGGAGTTAGGCCACTGAGAATAGAAATGATTTTTTTGTTCCCAACATAACGGGGCCTTTCTACTGAGATGACCTATAGTGGGAGTTAATCATATATATAATCATCCCATATTTGGAAATAACCATCCTGATAGCTATGATTGTTGGCCCTCAGGATAGGACCCTTACTTTTATTTAATAGGGGCCTATTAGTGCTTGTAGAGAGGCTTCAGAGACTTTGTGGGAAAAGACTCAATTATGCCCAGGGTCATTAAGAGTATAGTTTATAGGCCACTCAGTTACTTTGTAATGGTGGGCTGATCTATGTACGATGGAACTCTAGCGTATCTCATTAATATAGTCCTGTAATTTATTTTAATCATCTCCTTGAAGTGGGGATACCCACCAAGGAAGTCCTGATGTACTGGACAAGGGAAGTAGACCACATATCCAGCAAGAGGTCTGTTGTAATGATTTTGTATATTCCTGGGCCCACCTTAGAAAGGAATTGTGACCTCCTGTGAGGGGCAAAGTGATTAGTAAAAAGGCCAAGAGTAATGTCACTTATCTGAAGACTGTGTTTTTTTTTGAACAGGAATCTTAAGTCTTCTGTGGGTTCACAGGAGTACTCAGGTGGTTGTTTACTCTCAGCAACAGTCTCTGGTTCCCAGAGCTGAAATCTGGTGTGATGTATCCAGGAATCCAGGTCTGTTATCTTGACCGCAGAAGCAGTTGACCGGATCACGGTGTATGGGCCTTCCCACGTTGGTCTTAGGAAGGGAGAAGATGAGAGGGGAGACTTTACCAGGACTAAATCTCCGGGATGGAATATGGGATTTCCCTTTTTTCTCGGCTGGACCTCTGTAAGCTGTTGAAGAGTTTGTTGGAATATAGCCAATGAGGTAACAACCTTTAGTAAGGCATCTGCTTTTTCGTCAAAGAGAAAATCATTAGTAACAACAGGTCATCTGTAAGTATTTTAAATGGACTGAGGCCTAGGATATGAGGATCTTTAAAAGCAAAGAGAAACTGGGAATCTCTCTGTAAAAGAATATAAAAGAAAGCATAAACCAACTGGTAATTTGAGAAAGGAGTGTATATGGGTTAGGTACCATGGGGTGAATTGGCACTACTGCCTCATTTATCAATCTAAGGTCCTGTACTAATCTCCATTTCCCATTGGGCTTTTGAATTCCCAAAATTGGAGTGTTGCATGGACTGTTACAAGGCTTAAGTAAACCTTGTGTCCTTAGGTTATCAATTATAGGCAATAACCCCTTTTTAACTTCAGGTTTTAAAGGATATTGTCTCTGATTAGGGAAAGTAGTAGAATCTCTGAGATGTATCTGTACTGGAGCAGCTTCTAATGCCCTACCTATTCTGCCTTTAGTAGCCCATACTTCAGGATTTATTTCTGTCTCTACAAGGGGAAGACAGTGTACCTGACCTGGGTGCATATATATTATAGTATTTAAACAAGATAAAATATCTCTTCCCAAGAGAGGGACTAGACTTTCAGGCATTATCAAAAAGGAATGTGAAAAAAGAAAACCATCCCAGTTATAGCCTAAGGGTTGTGAAAAATAGTGAATTACCTCCTCTCCAGTGGTTCCTTTCCCTGAGGTATGGCAGCTGGAAGGAAGGCCGGGATTGAAAAGAAGGACCGAGAAACTTGTGCCAGTGTCCAGCAATAGGCTGGTTTTCTTTCCCTCTATAGTCATGATTACCCGGGGCTCCTCCGTGGAGATGACGGTCCGGCCAGAGGGAGAGGGCAGTGTGTGCCCTGGGCCCCCTTCATTCTTGTTGGACCAACTGGTAGGATGGGTCTGAACTCTTGGGGCCTTTGCTTCAGAGGGCAGTCCGACCTCCAGTGGTCACATTTGCAGCTAGGGCATGGCCCAGGGGGCTTTTTAGGGCAGTCCCTCTTAAGGTGGCTTGGCTTCTGACAGCGGTAGCAGACCAAGGTAGTCGTTGATTTCTTGGGGCCCCGAGAATCAGGCTTAGGGTCTGTTTTTCTTAGTGCTGTTGCAAAGACAGCTGCTTTTTCTCGGTCTCTTTGTTTTCTCTCCTTGACTTCCTTCTCATCACGGTTATAAAACAATGAGGAGGCAATTTTTATTAACATCTCCAGTGAACTATCTGCAGCAAAAGCCACTTTTTGTAGCTTTTTTCTAATATCTGGGGCTGACTGAGTAATGAACTTATCTTTAAGAATAATTTGTCCCTCTATTGAACTAGGATCTAGGGAAGTATGTTTTATCAATGCCTCTTGTAAGCAATCTAAGAAAGCAGAGGGGTGTTCCCTTTTCTCTTGTTGGACAGCTGACAGTTTAAAATAATTTAATGGCTTAGCTATTATCCTTAGGCCTTCAAGAATACATGTCTGAAAGTGTCTCCTCTTCCAGTCTCCCATATGGCTGCTAGGCCAGTAGGGGTCTTGGATAGGGACAGCTTGGGCTCCTGTGGGAACTGGTAGTTCCCCTTGTTGTCTTTCTTCTGGCCTTCTGAAATTAATAATATGGCACTCATCTCCAAATGCGATAGCAGCCTGTAGTCCTGCCTGTTTCTCATTAGGGATCAATGTTTGATTTAAGAGTAACATTATATCTCTCCAATCTAGCTCATAGGTCTGAGTGAGGCCTCTAAATACTTCAATGTACTTATCAGGGTCATCTAGAAATTTTCCAAGACCTCGCTTTATCTGTTTTAGGTCACTGAGAGGAAAAGGAACTCTGGCAGTTCCAAATTGTCCATTTACCTCTTGTAATGGATACTGTCTTTGAGAAGCTTGTCTAAACTCAGCTAAGGAAGGGTGTAGCTCTGTAGAGGCCTGGATTACAGCTGGTCTAGAAGCTTCATTCTTTAACTTAGAAGGGCAAGTAGGGGAAACCTTAGGTTCAGGAATGGTGGGTGAGGCTTTGATTAAAGCTGTCTGGTCTTCAGACCCCGAATATTGGGGAGGAGCAATCTCAGGCTCCAGTATAGTGGGTGCCTTAAGTGTCTGAGGTGTCCCATTTTCCTGTGGCTCACTTTTACATTTTGAAACTAAATAAGGACTATTTCTTATCGCAAAGAAAATTTGAACATACGGCACTTCAGACCATTTTCCTTCCTTTTTACAGTATCTTTCTAGTTGTAAAATAGTACCATAATTAATACTTCCCTCTGTGTTCCATTTTGGTTCTAGGGGGTAAGTAGGCCATGCGCGCGTGCAGAAAAATATTAAACGGCTCTTTTTTAATGTGTCAGGATCAAACATCTTCCAATGCTTAATGACGCAAGTGAGAGGAGTAAGCAACTCTGTGAGTTTTCCATGGTCTGTAAAGACAAGAAAAGAGGTTGGTCATCTCCTCCCTATCTCTAATTGGTCTTTGTACCCTTAAGGCAACCCTTAAGTAGATTCCACTCCAGGGCAGGTGAATGTTGTCTGGAGAGAGCAGAGGACAAAATCCAATCAGCCTATCCACCCTCAAACTGACGCACAATTCTATCCTCCCAGAAAACTCACAAACTGTGTACTTACTCCTACTGGACATCTGCAAGCTAAGTTACAGTTCGTCTGGTGACAGGAATATCTAAAGAAAGCGTGTCTTTGTAATAAACTATTGCTTTTTTATTCTTTATTTTTTGGACACGGACATAAAAAGGCAAGTTGGAAGTGCTTAGATATTCTCAAGCCACAAAGGAGATCACCTCTAAATAGAATTAACTAGAGGAGTTTTGTCCCATGCACTGGACAAGGCCTCCAGCTACTTGTGTTCATTACCTAATTACTTAGGCAACCTTTCTTAACAGGACAAGACTATATTTTACTTAAACTTTGAAGCTCACAGTTTAAACAAATTTACCATCTAGCAAACATATTTAAACATTGTTAAAGGCAGGTTAGTTAAGGCTGACAAGAACCTCTTTTTACTCTTAGTTAGCATATGGAAGGCACAAATGTGAATCGTTCCCCTCCTAGCCAGGGAAATGTAAATTGTTGTAAATTGCCTCAGCCTAGTTTCTGAAGGGTGGCTCCACTGAAGTTTAGGGAGAATTTCTAGTCTACCGGCAGAGAGAAATAGGTGTGATAGATAAGTGGAGATTTTTCAGCGGTCAGGAGCCAGTTTCCACTGAGGAAACTTTGGGATCCGCCAGAGAGTAGCCCTTGCCATGACCCCTCAGCTCTCAGTTTCTATTAGCCCTCAAGCCAGAGATCAGTCTCCAGAAAGGAATCCAGCTGTCTCTCTGGTCAACATTCCATCAGCCAGTGGCTTTAATGGGCATTCACCAAAGAGATGCTGGGGAAACCTGTCCTCTGCTTCGAAGAGTGGCAGCTGCTCTAAGAGCTTTTAATTAGCTGGCAGAGTGACCACCGTTTGTCAAAATTTTACAAGGGATAGTTAAAGCCTGAACAAGATTATTTACACTAGACCTTGGAAAAGAGGAAAGGTTGGAGATTCTCCCTTAGACTAATATGTTTTGGTCCCAGAAGTGTGCTGCTTTCAGAGATAGCTCCTTCTGGTGTCACCCAGAAGTCGGTTCTCTCCACTGTGTCTCAGGTTCGGCCTCCTGAGGGACACCTGCCCAGAACACTAAGCCGGGACATGGCTTTTATGTGTGTTCTCCTGGATGGGCAAAATTCTGATGTCTCATCTGACCCAGAGATGGGGTATGTGCTCTTTTTCTAAGGTGACTTCCCTGTCTTCAGTGTTAACAAACGTTCACCTTCTATGGGCTTAACTTAATTGGAACAGGTTCTTTTTCTAAGTCTGAACTAGATTTAAAGAGACCCGTCTTACAGTTTGTATTAAAATCCACTAGGAGCATTTTAACGTTACTCTCCCTAGCTAAACTACATCAAGAAAGGAAAACCAGTACATTTAGCAATTAGTTCAAATGCATCAAACACAATATATACCAGAACAAAACAGGAATAAAATGTCTCATTAAAGAAATATCGTAACCTTATAACCTTGCCAAGTTCTAACTTAGATTTATCAACACTTTAACAAAACTATGTAAAAGACAAAGCACGAGCAATTACAGGCAACAGGCAAAAGCATAATAATTTGAAGCATAAAATTGTTACCTGAATGAGTCTCAATCCAGAGTCTATGAAAGAAAAGCAAACTCTTACCTCTGTCCAAGTATCTCGGTGGCGACCTCCAAAATGATAGAGGAAAATAAAACTCCCAGCCTGAATGATATCAGACGAGTTCGTGTTCTATAAAACCGAAGAATTAATTTTAGGAAGAACGGAGGTTAAGAGCAGAATACATTTATTGAGAGAAAGAAAGCTTCTGTCCAAGAGAGGGACAGAAGGGGGGCCCAAGTGGGTTACCTCCCGACTGTCTTTTCCAGGGACTTTTATAGAGAAAAACCACGAGGTGAAGCGGGTCCAAGGTAGGGGAGATGGACAAAACTATGGTCAGCCAATAAGATTACTGGTATAATTGCCCAGGTAAGACTGAGTGGAGTGGGATCCAATGGGGAAGCGAGTCACGTAGCAAGTGGGCCTGAATACAGATCGGGGGCTTTTCCTGTGGGGGTTGGGCTAGTGACTCTCCCTGGCTTTTTAGAAGGTGGTTGTTACTTATTTAGAATATCAATCCCTGACCTTTATGCCTAGGGAAGTAAGTGAGTGCATTTGTTTAGCTCCTTTTGTCTTAAGGTCTGGCCCACACGTATCTTTTATGTTGGCTCCTTCTAGGGCCTGGGCCTGTCTGACTGCCTGTAATATTTTTATCTAACTCAGCTGCCTATAACAATATAACAACTGAATGATATTTAAATCAAATGCTTTATAAACTGTAAAGTTTTCTAAGTCTTAGCATCCAAATGAGGTAGATAAGTTTTTCCTCTTCACACTGCAAGTAATGATGCCAGAGTTTAAATAGCTTGTCAAAAGCCACATAAGCAGTGAATTGGTTAAAATCAGACTGCAACCCAGGCTGGCTGAGTACTAAGTCTGTGATTATGAAGAACATGGACAAGAAAGTATAAAACTCTTTTTAAAAAATCCTTCTATATTTTATTAAGGGCAGAAGCAGAAAAGAGGGACTGGCTTTCAGTATTTAGATTAAACCTTGAACTAGGAGAGTCTGGGAAGGAGGATTGACCCTGGGGTTTATTTTAGAACCTTACAAATCAAGACTAAGGATCATTGGCTCATTTATTTGGCAATAGCAATAAATAACATTGGGTGTAAAAACTCATCCCATACTTTTCTACTGTAGAAATAGAAAGTACATACTTTTGTACTTTAGAATAATAGTAGCCAGCTTTGCATCTCCGTAGCTGCACCTGGGGACACAGGAAGCAATCTTTTTGTTTACCCTTGGAAAGAGGAATACAAGGTATGTGCACCCATGTAAAGGTGTCAAACTGGGAGTTTCACCAACATAACGCTCCACCTAACAGTTTTTGTGTGTGTGTGTGTGTGTGTGTGTTACCTGAGCATCACAGGGGGTAAAATACCCACAACATTCTTCTGTTGTGTACACATGTACGAACTATAATGGAACGTGGGTGTGGCTCACAGTAGCTGGGCACAGGGACAGCAGGAACCCATTTGTGCCCTTACCCACTTGACTGATGAATGGCAAGGTGTGTACAGGAACTCCAAGGCAGCAACAGGTATACATTTAGTATTTGGTTTCTTTTTTTTAAGTTTTCTTTTGATTTTTATGGTAGAGGTAACCCAGTTCAGTACAATGACACATCAAAATCAGATTTGCAAGTTCTGGGGGTCAAAACTAAGTCATTAGGTGACTTGTGCACAGATGGTAATATTAGTCATGTGAGCCAAAGTTCTTGTGACAGTGAAATGGAGCAAGAATTGACCAATACAGACAAGGAATGAAAGCCTCCCTGATTAAGATGACAAAGAAAATAGCAATGTTAATATGTATTTGATTAGTGAAAATGGTCACACAACCAAATGGAATGATCCAATGTTATAACTACATTTGAAAATGTAGTGAGGATCTTGGCAGGGGTGAAACCTATCAAACAAAATGCCAGCACTGCAATTCAGTGTGGGAAATTGTAACAGACAAAATGCCACAAGATTTTGTGAAATACACAAATGATGAAATACAAGTAAAACATTCTGTATCAATAATATCTCTCATACTCAAAAATGTGTTTATTATGACACCTCACCAGCTGAACTGAAAGAATTCATAGGTCTGCTGTACTTAGGGCTTTCTCTTGGTAATCATAGGAATGTAAAAGACTTTTGGGTGTGTGGGCTTGAGGTTTGTAGAATAACAGTGAGGAGATTTGGTTTCCTTCAAAACTGCCTGAGGTTTGTTGACAAAATCTCTTCCCAAGAGAGAAAAAGAACTGATAATTTGACTACTATGCACTCATTGTTTGAGAGCTTTGTTTCAAAAGATCAAGCAATTTACATACCATATGAATGCATGACTAGATGAACATCTAGCAGCATTTCCTGGTCACTGTAGCTTTACACAGTATATTAGGGTCATGTGGAGTTTACAGCTGTACAAAGGGAAGGGGCAGAAGTAACTCAGCTCCTTTGTTTCTAACTGTACTAAACTCTCAACAAAACTGAAGCCCGAGATTATAACTTTTCACAACAAAACCAAAGGCAGAGTAGATGTTGTTGATGAATTATGTAGCAGTTATGATGTCACTTGAAACACAAAGCATTGGCCAAGCATTGTGTTTTACTTGACTCTAATAAATGTGTGGCATGCATTGTTTGATAGTTTGCAAAGAAAATAACAAACTATCATGCAGAAATTTTCTTAGCAGATTGGGAGCGGAACTCATAAGAGATCATTTATAGCAGAGGAAGATCAAAATGCTTCTGCCCAGGGAATTAGGCAAAAAATTGTGGAGTATACCGGTGAGCTGACAGGTAAATAGGCAGGTGCAACATCAAAAGACCTACTATGCCAACAGGAAAACCAAAAAAGATGTCAACTGTGCATGGAACATACAGTTGTCATGTGTGAAGATTGCCTCGGGAGTGGCAGTTGAAGCAAAGGTTATTTCTGTGGTAGGCTTTTGTTTATATTTACATTGGCGTTCACATAGGTTTTATTTCTGATGTTATGTTTTAGGTTTTATAAGCAAGTAAATAGCGGATGTGAAAATGTTGATGTCTATTCTAAGCACTCACTACATACTTGATATTTTATTTTATTGGTATCTTATTTTCCTGCTAAGTACACATTGTACAACATAGTAGAAGCTCCTGACAAGACAGGAAGACAAGAGAGGAGACAAGAATATGGTCTACCACCCAGCAAAGGAAAGCTAAGCACTTGTGCTATCAGTGTAAGCAAGGTGTGTGCATGAAACATGCAGTTCTCATGTGTGAAGACTGCCTTGGGTGTGACAACTGAAGCAAAGATTATTTTTGTTGTAGAGTTCTATTGGTATTTTCATTATAGTTAATACAGGAATTTACTTCTGATGTTATCTTTTAGGTTTTGTAAGCAAATACACAGCTGATGTGAAAATGTTGATGTCTATTCCTAAATGTGCAATACATATTAAGAATTTAATACTTTATTGTATTGATATTTTATGTTCATGTTAACTATACATTGTATAATATAAGAAGAACTTTCTGAAAAACAGCAAGGTCAGAAAGTTGACAAGTATATCCTACAAAAAGCCCACAAAAGCAAAACACAGGTGCTGTCAGTGTAAGCAGCATGTGTGTGTGGAATGCATTGTTGTCTTGTGTTGAAGGCTGCCTTAGGCGGGATAATCGAAGTAAAGATTATTTTTGTTGTAGTGTTCTATCAGTATTTTCACTGTAGTTCATATAGGAATTTATTTTTGTTATGTTTTAGACTTTGTACACCAAAAAACAGTTGATGTGAAATATTTTAATACTTTTTTAGGTCTATTTTTTTTGGAACTGGGAATCAAACTCAGAACCTTGTGCTTGCGAGGCAGGCACTGTGCCACTGAGTTAAATCTCCAGCCCCTTACTACTTTTTTATAAACACTCAAAAAACATTAAAAGTTCAATACTTAGTTTTTTGATATGTTTTCCTGTTAAGTACTCCTTGTTTAATATAGTAAAACTTATTAAAATTAATAATTCATCAATAGAAATACTATAAAGAATAAATGTGTGTACTATACAGCCAGCCACAACATGTGCCTGTAACACAAAGTTGGCTTATACCCCATGGATATAATTATTATAGTTAACATTTATTGAATGCTGTTATCCCTTGGTTTCCATGAGGGAGTGGTTCCAGGGCCCTTGAAGGTCTCAAAATTTGAGGATGCTCAAGTACCTTACATAAAATGGGCCAGTATTTGCATATAACCTATACATACATTCCCTTTAAATCATCTCTAGACAATTTATGATACCTACTACAATGTATGTACACTGTTGTATAAATAGTTGTTGTGCATTTTTGTTTGGGTTTTTTTTTATCTTTTTGAGACAGGATTTTGCTATGTGCTTCAGGCTGGCCTTGAACTCACTTTGTAGCTGAGGCTGGGCTCAAACTCACAGCGATCCTCCTGCCTCAGCCTCCTGAGTGCTGGGATTACAGGTGTCAACCACCACACCCAGCTATATGTTGCATTGTTTAGAGAGTAATGACAAGAAAAAATTCTATACAGAGGCAATTTTTGTTTTTACCCCAAATATTTTCAATTTGTGGATGGTTGAACCTATGGATACAGAACCCAAGAATACAGAGGACCAAATGTACTTTCTGTTTCCAGCACTATGCCAAGCACTCTACATGAACTAACCTCTTTTATCTGTGTAGCTCTGTGAGAGATATATTATAACACAGGTAAAGAAACTAACACACAAAAAGGCAGGACACTTACTGAAGACCTACACAACTGGCTTTGGAACTCCTGATTACTACACTATACTGCATTGGACTTACGGTTTCACATGGGATTACAGTGTAGGCCTTGACATTTATCAGATCTACAGCTTTGAGCACATTACTTCATTTCCCGAAAACTCAGTATCATTACATGTGAAAGGATGATGCCAAGCTCAGTGAAAAGATTGTTGTAAGAATAATTTAGAAATAGTACACACCTGCAATCCCAACACTGTGGGAGGCTGAGGTAGGAGAATTACAAATTTTAGCTCAGCCTGGGCAATTCAGTAATGTAGTGAGACCCATGTCTCAAATTAAAATAGAGTGAAGGATGAGCTCAGTGTGAAGGCCTCCCCAGGGAGGAGTGGAGAATTACTTAGATAATGCTTGTGGAGAATCTGACATAGTTCTTGTTGCACAGAAAGTGCCCAACAAGGGTCGTGTGTTCTCTTCATTACCTCTCTGGCCATCACCTCTAATGAAGTAAATAGTATGACTTTTTTCAATTATGATTTATTAAAAGAAGCACCTCCTCTTCCCATCCCTTCATCCTTGTAGCTGCCAGCCATGTCTCCCGCTTTCATCTGTCTGTCTGGGCAGGACCTTCCAAGTACTGTAGTCACATCTTTGCTGGTAGAAACTTCAGGAAGAGATGAACAGCTATTAGAGAACATGACACTTAAGATACGTCTCTACCCAATAAATGGACAAATACATTATACATGAGACCTGCTGACGTTTGGACCTGAACGAACAGAATATAACTGAAAGGTAACAGTTCCCAGTTCTGGAACTCCAAAATACCTGCAGGGAGCACACAAGACCTTGAGCATCCCAAGGATTATATGTGGACAGTGAATATGTTCTGAACATAAAATGGCTTGTTGTGTAAAAGTATATCATTTTTTGCGTTAGATTTCATTGGCACATTTTAGATATACATAATGGCCACATTCATCATAGAGAATCTGTTCCTGTACATGATATAATGGCTTTTCCCCATTCCCCTCCCCTCCCTTCACCCCCTCCTCCTCTCCCCATTTATAAAACTTTGTTTCCATGTTTTCCTTTTTTTCTCATTGTTTTAAACTTTCCCCCCTTTTCCTTTCCCTTTCCCTCTCTCTTGTTCCCCTCCCCATCTGAACATCTCCTTTCTATTTCAAAATACATTTTTGTCCTTATTTACACTTTTGGTTTCTCACACCAGAGAAACAATGTGGTATTCATATGTGTTAAAAATATATCTTGATTTTGTTGTGTTTAATACAATGTAATTTGTAGTCAAAACTGCATCAGGATTATCCTTTAGTGTGATCTTTTTCTAGTTAATGGCTACTGAAAGTAAAGAACCTCTCATGTGAGGCTCCTCGCATTCTTTTACAAGAAGGGGATCCTCATCAGTCAATACGGAAATGTGCAACGAAGGCTTAAAATGAGCATACTATTTGGTCTTCAAATATACTTCTTAGACTATCAAGGGAATTAATAAAGGGGACTTGTTCAATTTATTATTTATTGCAGCCATATTAATAATATAAAAATAATAAATGTCTTAAATATGTATTAATGGAAGTGCTGAGGATATGTGTTCATTTGATCCTTTTCTTTTGGTACCAGAACTCGAACTCAGGACCTTGTGCTTGCCAGGTAGGCACTTGTGCCCCTGAGCTACATTCCTGGCCCTGCTGAGCATATATGGTCAACTGTAAGGCTAGTACAGATGATAGACAGGGGCATCAGTATTGATATTTAAGATTGTCTATTGGCTGCTTTTAAGTAAAATAATTAATAAATCAAAAGAGGTACAAGATTGTCATTTTAAAAATACATATTATATGTTTATGTGTATTTAAAATATGTACCACAGTGCTAAGCAGACATCCGTTCAGGGTGGAGGGTTACAGATAATTTTAATCAAAAATAGCCTGATATTTCCATTGGACCAGAAAATTATTATAAAGGTTTGGAAACCACCATCCTGTGATGGACGTACCTTTTCCTTGGAGTGACGAGGGAAAGGCTGCAGGGGAACAGGTGGGCTTCCATCCCACCTGATTGCTGGTGGTCCCACGGGAGCCAAGTGTACAGTCTGCCTTGGCTGGACAAGGTTTGCGGACAGAGGGAAGGCCTGATGCTCCTACCTGTCCTTAACTTGCAGCACAGATACGGCTACACCCACTGCTGATACACTGCTCCTCCGGCCCACAGTCCCAGTCACCTCTGCAGAGCTCAGCGCAGGTGCCTGTTGGAAGACAGTGGCTCAAACCTCTGTACTTCAGGTTCACATGAGGGGGATGGCAGCCTTTGATGAAGGCAGAACTTCCACTTTTTTCTTTTAGCTTGGCCCATAATATAATTCCCAAATGACTATTGTCAGAATGAGTCCTTAACATCTTATGTCTGTTACAAACAACGTATTTATGTAAGGTCAGATCAAGGGTGTCTTGCAATCACCCTGTGTATTGAGTCTCAGTTTGTCTCATTTTATAGGTTTTGCAGCTGGGGCTCACAGATGGGACTTGCCCGCTAGTAGGTACAGAAGAGGGATTCAGCCTAGACCTGCTTGGTCCCTAGGCCTGTGCCACTGCTGTGCCACATGGTGAAACTGTCCCGCACAGAGTGTACCTCCAGATTCCAAGGAGTCATTTTTGAGCTCAGCGGAGGCTCCCTAAGTTCTCAGAGACTCAGTATTGGTCTTGTGGACCAATAAAGTTTGTCTAAAATGCTGGTTAAGACCTCAAGGGAGCTTCTAGCAAAATACCGCGCAGTCCTCTGGATGAACGTATGTTGTGCTTAGTCGGCTACTCAGCTATTATTAGAAATTTCTCTGCCTGACTCTATCTCTGAACTTCTCTTGGCCTTTGTTTTCTCATCTGTAAAATGAGCCCTTGGATGCAGCAGGAGAAATGAGGATCATTCTCCACTGTCAACTCTACTCCATATGGGGGCTACCTGATGTTATATGGAGCAGCCTTGGATGCTTTGTCAGGCTTGGGGGCAAGAAGCGTCATGGTTGATGAGCAGCGTCTGAGAGGTCTAAGAAGGGACCTGGTGGGAGGTCTACGGTGTACATTACAGACCTCAGAGAAAACCAGTGTGATTCCACCATGTTTCTGATAGCTGTTGTTGATTTGTGATAAGGCTGAAGACCTCTTGTTCCCACTCACAGCACTTCGGTCACTTATTAAGTATTTCTCTTTGTTTTTCCTTGCTCGGTGCCGGGAATCGAACTTAGGACCTTGTGCTTGCCAGGCGGGTGTTTGTGCCGCTGAGCTATATTCCCAGCCATAAAACAGTTTTACCTTTTTTTTTTTTGGTGGGGGGTGGGTTACTGGGAATCAAACTCAGGACCTTGTACTTGCCAGGCGCTTGTGCCGCTGAGCTATATCCCCGGCCTTGATTTGTTACCATATATAAAGCATAGAGGAAGTTATCTAGGAAATACGAAGATGTAAAACACAGTCTAACAGTGGAGAGTACTGAAGTACTAAAGTACTGAAGGAGAAGTAAATCAGAGAACTTGAGGGCTCAGAAGAGACAATGGGGCGGGAATTGAGGCTGTGGCCAGTCTTCAGGGGATTAAGGAAGGAGTTATAGGGAAGTAAGGGCAGAGAATTTAGAATACTCTTTTGAGAAAAAAGTGGTAAAAGGAGAAAAGTTCGAGGCAATTCATGTTTAACACGAGTAAGACAGTATTTTCTCCAGGAAATCCTTCGAAGAAGCTGGTAGAGAGGGAGATAGTAAGGGATGGAGGGCGGCTGATGGGGGCAGAAGGGAAGTAGAGAGTTTAGACAGAGGGTGACTTTTGGATCCAGGAGGGAAGGCAAAAGAAGGTCTGAGTAAATATGGAAGTTAAGCAGGAAAGGCATGCAAGGAACAAAGCTCCGGACAGCAGGCAGGTCTTCAGGACCTGTGAACTTGGGATTGCATTTAAAATGCCAAGGGAGGGATGAAATTTTGTTGTGAGAACATAAAATGGAATGGGATTCGACAAGCAAGAAAACTGCAGAATACACCGAGTGGTAAGGGTAGCTGTTAGGAAGCTGTTGCTGTGATGCAAGCATGGGCAGTCAGGGTTGGAAATGGGGAGGTGGAAAGGAACATATGCAGGAAACAGTTTTAGATCCAACAATATTTGGGGGAAAATAATAACATGCAGTGAAAGATAATCCAGGTAGAGGAAAAAAGGTTGTGAATTGGGGGAGTGGCCAATAGTGTCAAATGCTGCAGCGGTTAAAGACTCTGCCATTGAGAAGCATTAGGAAGAACATTTGTGCATGGGACCTAGGAGAGATGCTTCTGGAGACTAATGGGGAGGAACTGAGGCTGTGGCCAGTCTTCTAGGGATTAAGAATTGAGCTACAAGGAAATAAGGGCAGAGAATTCAGAATACTCCTTTGAGAAAAAAGTGGTCAAAGAAGGAGTTTGAGATAATTCATGTTTAACATCACTAAGACCATGTTTACTCTAGGCAGTCCTCTGAAGACTTGGGTGGAAAGGGAGATTCTGGGGGATGGAGGGTTGTTGATGGTGGCAGAAGAGGATTAGGGGGTCCAGACAGAGAGGTAACCCAGGGCAAGGAAGGGAGAAAGTATGGGCAGAAGAGAAATCCCGCCCCGAGGAGTGCAGTGGCGCCCATCAAGGAGAACCCTGAAGGAAAATATTTTTCCTTCTCTCTTTTCTTATTCTCCTCCTGTACACACTGGTTCCTGATGTCCTGTTTTCTGGCTCTCTCATTCAAAGAAGATTGGGGCTAGACTCACCCAACAGTTGCAATGGTCTCACTGCAGCCTGTAGCTCCTGTACCCCTAGGCTGAGAGTAATGAGGGTCACGAGAAGAAGCAGGCCTCCTAACTTCATGTTGCTGTCAGAATTTTTTGGTGACTGTGTCGCATGGCCAAGAGCCTGAAGTTTATATCTTCCACCCAGTGAGCTGGAATGCAGAGCTGAGGGTGGGGCTGCAGTCTGTGGAAAACCAAGCCCTGCCCAGAAACTGACATTGCTGGAGACACACACCGTGTCTGTCCTTGGTGATGTCATGTTACTTAAGGAAAGCTCTGTGGCAGGGGAACACCCTTCTCTGACCGATAAGTATGACTTCTAAACCAGGAAATCTGTAGTTGCATTCACTCATTCATTTTCAACACAAGGATTACACTGTTTGTTGTGGGCCAGCCATGTGCCAGGCATGACGCATATGCTCTAGGCAGGAAGAATATGTTCTCAGAGAAACTACAGTCCAGGAGCTGGGTGCTAGGTAGGCAAGGGTGCAGTCTGCTCTTTCACTTTACCCTCCCTGCTCTGGAACTATCACTTCCTGAGGGCAGGGAGAGGCAGCTAGGGGAGCTGGAAGGGTATTCCCCCATCATCTGCTGGTGACAGAGTAGGTCCCCTTAGTCTCCCTATGCTGTGGTCTGTTTCTCTGCTGCTGGGTACTTGCACGGGTGTGTGATTATCTTTGCCTGCATGATAGATGCACTTTCTCCTATTTCATCATCTCCAACTTCATTTCTGTGAGCCCAAATTCTTCACATCCATGTTAAACTCTTGTAGGATGTCTCTCATCTTAGGCACTGGGTTTGGCCTAGGGTTGGGGCTGTAGGAACCAGCCAGCATAGCAGTAAGATTTCATTTCCTCCTTCTTTGTTTTCTTTTTTTCTTTTAAAAATTAAAAAATTAGGCCAGGCGTGGTGGTGCATTCCTGTAATCCCAGCACTTGGGAGCCTGAGGCAGGAGGACTGTTGTCAGTTCAAGACCAGCTTGGGCTACAAAGTGAGCTCAAGGCCAGTCTGAACCACATAGCAAGATCTTGTCTCAAGAAGACAAATAAATAAATAAATAGATAAATAAATACACAAAAATAAATTTTAAAAACTGACAAAACAACAATGAAAACAAAATCAAAACCACATAAAAACAACAAAAATGGCATATGACCTCAAGACAAAAATAATAGAAATTTACAATGGTTGCTAAATTACATACTGTTATATCCATGAAGTTGCTCAGTTTGTTAGACAAGAATGTAAGACTGATCAAACAATCAAAGACAGTAACAAGTAGAAAACAATAAAAATAATTTTAAAAAACATTGGAAATGATGCAGTGCTTCCTCATACAAAATGGTAGGAGTTCAACAATGGTTCTTATACTGCATAATTTATATGTATATATAAGGATAGCTGGAATAGATGTATTGCTGGTGTCTATAGGACATTGAGAGGAACAACCAATGCTTAAAATTTTCTTTTTTTCTGGGCCAATTTTACACGCTTGAATTTGGTAATTGATCTGAAAATATTTCCTCCTTCTTGTAGGCATTCCTAATCTAGAGGAATGATTTCTAAAACACATTCTTCCTGTTGGTCTTGGGGTAGAGGATATGCCTTCTTTCTTTCCCAGTGGTGTGGATAGTAGGGGAAACATATAATTTTGTCCATGAACACTGTGTTACAAAAGATACTTAACATCAGGTAAGGGGGATACCTTGGCTGGTTAGAGATAGCAGAACCAGCCTGCAACCTCTCTACAGGCCTCTGGGGAGATGGCTTAAATTTAGGAAGTAGAGCACCTTTTAAGGGCCATAGTTCCTAATTCTGGGGTTACGTGCGGAGATACCCCCTATTTTGCTTCAATTGTCACAGTTCTTGAAATGCTACCATTAGAGGTCTTTTGGGCAAACAGTTGACTGACCTCATAAAGTGCTAGCCTCCTGAGGGGGTGAAGGGCACAGTTGTAAGTCATGTATAGAGCAGATTTACAAAGTGTTTTAACTCTGTTCCGCCTACCCCCAAATTGAGATTGGCTGGTATCTAAATTTTGTAACAGGGCTAGCATCTCCTAAAAACCTTTAGAGATTCTAACCATCCGAAAGGTGAGTGATATTCTCCATATGTAATTCCAAATTTTAAAAATGGTACAGCTGATACTTCAGGGAAGATGGTGACCAGGTAAGCGAGAAGGACCCTCTGGAGGATTGCCACCCAGACACTGGACTATAGCAACATGCGAAACACAGGAAGGAGAGAAATGGGACCCCTGGACCCAGGAAGGATCTGAAATGAGAATAGAAGCCCTCAGAAAGAGCAAACAAGACCTCTCCTGGAGGAAAAGCCCAGAGGACCACCATGGCACCGTTGGAGAAAGAGGAGGCAGAGAAGGAGGGAGTCACCGTTCCAAACACACCCTTGGCCCGCTCTCTCATTCCCACACTCACAGCTTCAACTTTGGAGGCCCATGCTCACAGGAGCCTCCTGACTCAGCCAGCAGAGAGCAGAGTGCTGAGAGCTGGTCCAGGACCGGAGCAGAGAAAGCACAGCCCAGAAAAGAGGCAGCGGTGGTCGGATGGTGTTGTTGAACCCAGCGTGAGGATAAGTTACAACAGCCACTAAAACAGAATCCCTGCTCTGGGCAACCTTTCTAATCAGTGCCCTGAGGCAAAGCAGAGTCAAAGCAACCAGTACACAGCCCACCACACCCAGCTCTACACCTGCCCCAAGGCTGTGGCCTCCTACCTCTCCACTGTATCAGCAACTACCAGCAGAGAGCAGCAGAGAGCAGTGGCAGCACCCCCAGGGCCACAGCAATTCCCAGGGATCCAGCCAAAGAACAAATGGGAACTGGAGCACAACAGCAAGACAGAGCAGCAGATGGAAGTGGACCACATGGCCCACACCCTTCTCACTCCAACACCAAGCAGGAAGCACAAGCTGAATTACTGGGCTTCAGCTTTCACTCTGAACTCCCTCTCTGAGCACCTTGAGTCTTGGAGACCTGAGCACTCAACACATGTTCCTGACAGCAATGGGCTGAGTCCATGGGCTTCAGGACTCATCCTAAATTACTAATATGAGGGACTTCATACTGCTTGCATATATGAACCTTGTATGAACCCATAGCAACAAATTACACAAAAAGCAGCAGTCTTGGAGTCTGAAAGACAACATACTCTACACAGCAGACCTGAGAAAATTCTCCAATTTTCTCCTAGAACTAATAACTAAACTTAGTACACACCCTGGACTACCACAGTGAGCACGGGTGGGGGAAACCTCACACCACTTGTGCCCAGCATTGTAAGAGTGCCCAATTCCCATCGGCAAGGGGCGGGGAGTGGCAACCCTGGAGATAGAGAGGTGGGAGGAAGTGAAGATCTGGAACTAGGGTGCAGGCCCGGTTCTCTAGCTGGATGGCGACAGTCTCCAAAGAGTCACAGGCAGCCTGCAGAGAGACACTAGTGGCCTATGAGAGGACTCGGAGGCTTTGATGGGGAGTTCAGAAGCCTGAGTGGGGAGGGGCTCCCTTCAGGCTACATGACAACCCTGAAGACCTGCACCGGGCCTCAGGCAGCGCAGCAACAGGGCAGAGCCTGGTGGTCCACAGGGGTGACCCTGAGGACTTGACCAGGCCTCTGGACACGCTGTATTGAGGCAGAGCCTGGTAGTTCGCTGGATAACCCCACCTACTCGACCAGACCCCCAGTGGCCTTGAGGGCTTGTCATTGGGGGCTTGACCATAGTGAACCTGGTTTCCTGCCTATGTACCATCTTTGAGGATGTGTGCTTTTCCACCTCCTGCCATAGCAATTTGTGTACACCCATGTTTGTTACAGCATAATTTGAAGCATCCATGTCTCTTCCCAATGTGAGAGCCTGAGGGAGTAAATAATCCAAAAAGTACAGTTATCAGAGGGAAGACGACTGATTGGGTGGTAGAACAATGGAGATGAGGGTGGAGAAAATTGATTAATCGAAAGAGCCATCATCTGCATAACTGAGTAACAAATGCGAAGATAACATTATGTAATACAGCATGCAGTGTTAATTCCCTAAGGTCTTCTCTATAATTTGGTATTTCCTTTATTGTTTTTGTGTTAACAAATGCAAAGATAACATTATGTACTACAGCATCCAGTGCTAATTCCCTACTATCTTCTCTATAATTTTGTATTTCCTGTATTGTTTTGTGTTATTCTGGTTTATATGTCTCCATTCTTTTGTCTTAAAAAAAATGGTACAGCCCAAAGTAAAGAATTTTTTTTTGAAATTGGACAAAAGTCAAATATATGTCAAAATTTAACTCACTTCTTTTTGGATGTCCTCATTTCTGGTTTTATTTTGTGTTCCCTAAGCATGTGCTTATTCGGCCTGCTGAGTTATTCAGAGCTGAGAGGAAACTTCAGAACCTCAGCAGTGAATCCAGGCCTCTTTTTCTTGCCTACCCTCTTGTTGTCCACCACCCAGGCACTCTGGGCTGGTCTGTGTGCTGTACCTGGCCTAGTATGTCATGTTTTACTCATCCAGTTCCGGCTGTTCCTGGAAATTGGAACCTTTTTTTCCCTTTCCTTCTCCACTTGTCCAAGTTTTTCTTCTCTATCAAGACTCAGCCTGAATACCACCTACTGTTATGGTTTGAATATGGCGTGCCTTCCAAAGGCTCATGCATGGGAGGCTTGATCTCCAGTGTGACCATATTCAGAGGTGAGGCTCAAGAGGTTATTTGATCATGAGGACACTAATCTTATCAATGGATTAACCCATTGATGGCAAGTTCAGAGCTGAATGAGCTATTAGGAGGTAGGGTCCACTTACAGGAAGTAGATCATTGGAGGCATGACTTTGAAGGATATATCTTCTCCTTCTCCTTCTCCTCCTTCTCCTTCTCCTTCTCCTCCTTCTTCCTCCTCCTCTTTTTCTTCCTCATCTTCCTCCTCCTCCCCTTCCTCCTCCTCTTCTCCTTCTCCCCTCCCCCTCCTCCTGCTGCTCCTCTTTCTTTCTCTCCCTCCCCTCCCCCTTTCCTGCCCCTCCCTCCTTCTTCTCCCTTCTGCTCTTCCTGGTTACCGTGAGGTGACCAGCTTTCCTCTTCCACGTTCTTCTGCCAAGATGTTTCTCTGCATGGCCACAGGCCTAAAACAATGCAGACAGCTGATTATGGTCTGAGCAGGTATTTTATCACTGCAAATGAAAAGGTGACTCATGGACCTCTGAAACTTTCCTCAACCTCAACCCTTGAGGTAGTAACTTTCTTTCCATACACACACTATACTATTCTTGATTATATTAGTAATAGTACTTGACATTTTTCTCCTGTGAGTCCCTTGAATATCTTGGTGCTTAGAATGAGGCTGTATTTATCTTTTGAGTTTAGTGCTCAGTGATAGGTATTTATTATTCTCAGTAGTTATTAAATGGATTCATAAGGGAAGGGAAGTGAAAGATATAAGTGGGGATTTTGACTAAATGGTGGCAGCAGACAGGAGAGGAAAGCTGGGGGGAGTTTTAGAGCAAGAGTTTGGAGATAGGACTGCATAGGATGCATATTGGAGTCTTGCATACTTTGACAGTGGGGCCGTACATGGATGATTATGCCATGCTGTCTGATGATGGTCCAGGCTGGCAGGAACATGTTAAGTTGCTGGAATGAGAGGTCTAAGTAGGCTTGAATGGCAGGAAGGGTATGGCGTTGGAGCGGGGTAAACTTCCTCTCAAACCCCACCATGTAAACATAAGTAAAGAGCTGCTTTTGTCTTTCAAAAAATACTTACTGCTCTTCCCCGGTGTCCCGTAACCTGTGCTAAACCCTGGGTATGGTGAGAGCAAGGCAGGTGCTACTTTCTCTTAAGGAGTTTCTGCCCTAGAGGAGGGAGTTGGAGGCAAACAAGTATTCCCCAGAAGTCACATTGGTGCAAGAGACAAAGACAATGCTTTGTTCATACACAGAAGCTTCAAGCGGAAACCGAGCGTCACCTGGCTCCCCCAGGACTGCCAAGGGTATTCCCATTGGCGTTTACCCAAATGACTAGGCTTCCCACCCACCCAAGAAAGTCAGCAACCCTCAGAGGTTCTCTCAGTTGTTGGTACAAGATTCTCCTCATGGTTTTAACTTGTGGAGCGTCTTGTGCTGACAGTTTAAATAGATGTTTAAACATTGCTGGTCCCTAGCTTCAAGAAACTTGCTTTACCTTTGTGTAAACTAAGAAGCTCAACAAGACACATGCCTGAAGAGCAGTCCACCCCAGCTGTGAGCTAAGAGAACACAATTCACACATGCAATTTACTGAGCACTCTCGTCATTCTAGCTCTTCACAGACATGTGCACATTTAATACTTTTAACAAGGCGGTAGGTGGTTTGTCAGAAGTCCAGGGCCCAAAAGGAAGATTTGGTATGATGATATAAGGGGGCCATTTCTGCCTCACTTTCACATCTACTTCATCTTTCGCTCTTTGCTAACCGTCTTCCTCTGTTCTCAGGCAGTATGGTGGGATGAGCAGAATGTTGAGAGAGGATTTCATTGGCCTAGTTTGAATCAGGATCTCTACAGCTGATAGTATAAATAAAGCTGCTGATGGCCCTTTGTATGTTTGGGTGAGAGGTACTTAAACAGCCATTGTACTTAGGACATTACACGTGGCTTCCAGAACAAGTACTATTATCATCATCTTACAGATGCAAAACTAAGCCACAGAGCGGTTTCGTAGCATGACAAAACAGTAAAATGGTAGAACCAAGATCAAACATCAAAGGCAGTGCTGTGACATAGCACACATTACTGTCAGGGTAGGTCCAAATTCTTAGAAAATAATGTTTTGTCTTTTTGAGACAGGGTCTCCCTATGTGGTTCAGGCTGGCACTGAGCTCATTTTATGGCCCTGGCTGGTCTCGAACTCGCAACAATCCTCCTGCTTCAGCCTCCTGAGTGTTGGGATTACAGGCGTGTGCCACCATGCCTGGCTAGAAAGTAATTTTGATTCCTCTTTGATCACAGATAAGTGAACTTTTGAGAGCACAACATTCTGCTCCATCTTGTATGGTTTTAATGATCAGGATGTCATTAGCAGAGAATTGCTTTGAGCTAAAGAGTAGATTCTGACACTTGATCAGCTCAAAGGTAGAGTTTTATACCAAAAACTGTAATTTTGATTTTATGAGAGTGGAGACACAGTATTTGGCCCTTATTTCTGGCTGTGTACTCAGGTCATAAAGTTGGAAAATAAGACTGGTGCAAGTACAGCATAGTGGACAGGAGTAAGAATCTGGAGAGTGAGAGATCTAATTTGTATCTGCCCCATCACTTGCTAGCTCTATGACTTTGGGAAAATTAATTTTCTTTCCTGAGCTTCATTTCATCATAACTCATACCTTGTTGTTGAGCAAACTAAAGGAAAATTAATGTACATTCATACTCTTAGCACAGTATCCTCAACACTGGCAGCTACCACTATTATGAGTTTGTGTTGGAAGGGATGTATGCCTTTCTAGTCCTTAGAGCAAGGCACTTAGAGATGGCACATGAAGAGGTATACCAGATTATGAAGGAAACACTATAAAATAAACAGAAAAGGAGCCAGGACCTGTGCATATTTTATTCTTCTGGATATTATAAATTGAACCATAAGGAAACTCTAGCAAGCATTGCTGTCAGCTCAGTGACTTTCTGTTGTTTTATGATTTCCATATGCAGGTCAAGAAGCTTAGTGAGTGACCAACTTCAGCCTAAAGAGTCCTTAGCTAGGGAATAACACCATAGCATTCTTATATAATTTCTGTACAAGGTGATAAAGAAAATACCAATTTGTATAGAAGGCACTGTCCCCACCCACAAGGCTCCTTCTCCCAGTGAGAACTTTTGTGGGGTCAGGGGGTTGTTACTGGCAGTGGCCAGAATGTGCCCAACTGTCCCACATACCAGTTCCCCTGCCCACTACGCTCTAAACTAGGGTTGCTACTGGCACTGAAGAGCATGTGCCCAACTGTCCAACATACCATCTCCTCTGCCCACTACACTCTGAAACTAGAGCGTGTGACCCAGGCTGAGGTTGGCGTCCGGGACTGCAGGATAAGATCTGGGCTTCATGAGAATGACAAGCATGTGCCCTACTATCTCAACCCTTTCATCCTTTGCCAGATCTAAACCCTTTGCCAGATCCAAACGCTCCTATCTGAACCCTTTCATCCTTTACCAGATAGTCTAGCAGGTAAGAATCTGAGCTCAGGGGCCAGACCACCTAGACTCAGGTCCTGCCTCCAGCTTAGTAGTGAGCACAAGTCACTTAACAGCAACACCGTGTTGCTGAATGAGGTTCCTTCTGAAGACAATGCAGATGGGCAGAAACAGGATGAGATCTTGTTACCTACCCCATGCAACTGGGTATGTGCAACCCGGGTCATAGCACAGGTATGTGGAAGCCTAAACTCTGATAAAGACTTGACCTTTCTGGACTACATAGACGCTTTTAAACACTGAATAATGACATATTTTCACACCAGCTTAGAAGCCAAGGGAAACATCTTCTGCCTCATAATCAAGACTACTAAAGACTGGAGGCCACTTTGACAAAGAGAAATGGGGTGAGGTGAAAGGGAACTGCTATATTCTGGACACTGTTCCGCACCACATTTATGAAACACATCCCTGTGTATACCTTGCATTTCCATCCCCTTATCAAAAAGTCTCTCTGGGACTATCTCTATTTCTTACACAAGGAGATGGTAACTTGCCCAGGTTTGCACAGCTTCTTAATGTCCTAAATCTTTCTGAGCCCACATCCCAAACTGCCTCCCACACAACACTGTTATGCTTTTTCTTTACTGACACCCAAGCTCTAGAGTTTAGATCTAAATATTAATATTACAGGATTCAAAGTTTGGCCTTGAAACGACTCTTTGCTTGTCCCTCCAATCTCCATAGAACTACTTAGAATTTTTCATGTGGAGGCAGGTGTGGTGGTTCACACTTGTAATCCCAGTACTTGGGAAGCAGAGGCAGGAGCATCACTGTGAGTTCGAGGCCAACCTGGGCTACGAAGTGAGTTGAAGCCCAGCCTGTACTGCATAGTGAAACCCTGTCTCTGAAAGTCACACACACACACACACACACACACACACACACACACACAGAGAGAGAGAGAGAGAGAGAGAGAGAGAGAGATTTTTGCATTGGTTAAACTAAAAGATCAACATGTAGATTTCCTTGGGTAAATAAGCTTTACACTGGTTCAGATGGAGGTGGGCACCTATATTTGATTATAATGGCTTTTCACTTCCTCTTGCCAATTTATACAAAAGATTTAAACCTTTTTTTATTATAGGTTGTCAGAAATGTTGATCCAACTTTTACATTTCAGTTTTCCTTTTGCAGAGCTGTTTGGAAGAGCACACATCTTACAAGCATGGCTCTGGGGAATGCGTCCCCGCTAAGTAAACAACCAGTCAGTCTCTGTGGGCTTGGCCACCACTAAGGAGGTGAGCCTCTCTGTCAGCGCCTCGTTAGCAGTCTCAGTTTTTCTTCCCAACAACACACCGCATCACATTTCGCAGCTTTCCTCACAGCTAGCTATGGTCAAGGGACTGAGTTTCAGCTAATAGAATGTAAGTCAGTGTGATCCACCCCACTTCCAGCGTGAGGGCCCTAACTTTGCTTCTCCTCATGCACAGTCCTCCACGATCTTCTTCCTATTGCTAGCTGAAGCACGAAGGAAAATTACCTTGGATGCCACATGTTGAAGACTGTAACATGGAAAGAGATTGGTCCCCAAATTACCACTTGGAGAAAAGCTGCCTGCTGTTCAAGATATGAGTTTTGGATTTCACACCAGGGAGGAATAAAATTCCACTGACTCAAGCCAGGTAATTAATATACTGTGAATTCTAATTAGTTGCATCTCTTCTGACAAATAAGTTTGACCTCTTTCTTTTATCAAACACCATCACCCTTCACTTCTCACCCTCTGCTGCACTCCCAAAGACAAGAGTGATTTTAGGAGTCTATCTTGAAGTCACTATTAATTTTTCCTCAATAATGGTGTTGCTGTGGCTGTTAAGGAATATTTTGCTTTTGATAGTTATTTTATTTTGAAAGAGGAAAAAATAAAACAATGATACAAAATTTCAAAACAAGATAGTAAGAAAGTAACAATGGTTAGTGCACTGCTTATTGTTATCTCTAAAGTAGGTATTCAGATTGCAAAATGTAGGTATGAAAAAATTGCTCAAATGATATATGCAGAAACCTTCCTTTACAATGAACTAATAGAAATGAGTAGTATAGCTGTCTTAACTACCGTGTGTGTGTGTGTGTGTGTGTGTGTATATATATATTTTTTTACTTTTCCTTTTTTTCTGCCTTTTTTTCTCCTTCCCCCATCCCAATTTCTCTTCCCTTTTAAAGTTTCTCCCCATTTCCTAATATCTATGGTACATTTTGTGTCTTATTTGCTCTTTCAGCTTCTTACACTCGGGAGACAGTACATGCAAGACTGATTTATTTCATTTGTGAGTATGGTCTCAAGTTGCATCCATTTACCTATAAAAGTCTCAAATTTACCCTTCTTTATAGCTGATTACTTCATTATATAAAAATAGCATGTCTTTGTACTCATTCCTTAGTTGGTGGGCTTTTGGGTTGTTTCCAAGATTTAGCTATTACAAATTGTGCTGCTATAAACATGCATGCGCATATATCTCTGTGGTGTGATGTTTTCAATTTTTCTGTGAAAATATACAGAAGGGGAATACCTGGGTCAAATGGGACCTCTAATCCTACTGTTTTGAGGAATCTTCACATTGATTTCCAGTGGTTGCTCCAGTCTACACTCCCATCAACAGTGGAGAAGTTTCCTTTTTCCCCGCAGTCCCTCCAGCATTTGTTATTGGTTGATTTTTTGATGACTCCATTCTGGAGTGAGATAGAGCCTCAATGTTGTTTTAACTTGCATCTCTTAAATGATCAATGATGATGAACATTTTTCATAGATTTATTTGCCATTTGTATTTCTCCATCTGAGAAGTGTCTGCTCATTTCAGATACACATTTGTGGATTGGGTCTTTAAATTTGGAGGTCTGATTTTTAAAAATTTTTTATCTGTTCTAGGTATAAGTCCTTTGTCCTGGGGGCTGTTGGCTAAAACTTTTTCCCACTCTGTGGGTTGTCTTTTCACTCTGTTAGTGATTTTTTTTTTTCTGTAAGCATTTTAGTAAGATGAGATCCTGGTTGTTGATTCTTTGGAGTATTTCCCTTACAGTTTGGGTTTTGTTCATGAAGTCTCTGCCTACACCTATGTTTTCAAGACTTCTTCCTACTTTCTCTTCCAGGAGATTCAGTGTTTCTGTTTTAAATTTAAATCTTTGATCCATTTTGACTTTAGTTTAGTGCATGGTTATAGACATGGGCTTAGTTTTAGTCTGTGGCATGTAGACTGCTAGTTTTTCCAGCACCATTTATTAAAGAGGTTATCTTTCTTCCAGGGAACATGTTTGGCCCCTTTGTCAAAGATAAGGTGGCTAAGTGTGTTTGTAGTTGTGTCTGTATCATTTAATCTGTTCCATTGATCCTCAGGTCTTTTTTTTTTTTTTTTTTTTTTTTTTTTTTTTTTTTTTTTTTTTTTTTTTTTTTTTTTTTTTTTTTTTTTTTTTTTTTTTTTTTTTTTTTTTTTTTTTTTTTTTTTTTTTTGCCAGTACCAGGCTGATTTTATTACAGTAGTTTTGTAGTATAATTTCAAGTTAGGGGATTGTGATGCCTCCTGCTTTGCCTTTGTTGCCCAGAATTACTTTTCTATTCTAGGTCTCTCCTGGTTCCAAATGAATTTTAGGAATGTTTTCTCTAGTTCTATGAGGTACACTAATTGTATACATATATTTTTTGAGACAGGGTCTCTCTATGCAGTTCAGGCTGGCCTTGAGCTTACTTTGTTGCCCAGGCTGGTCTCAAACTCACAACAATCCTTTTGCCTCAGCCTCCTGAGCGCTGGAATTACAGGAGTGTGCCACCATACCTGGCATTGCTAATGGTATTTTGATCAGGATTGCATTGACTCTGTTCAACAATTTTGGGAGTATAGTCATTTCCACTATGTTGGTTCTTCCTATCCACGAACAAGATATGTCTTTCCATTTTCTGATACCCCCTTTGATTTCCTTTTTCAGGCTACTATAATTTTCACTGTATAGAACTTTTACTTCCTTTATTAGATTAATTCCTAAGTATTTCTTTTTTTGTTGTTTTGGATGCTTTTATGAAGGGTGTTGTTTCCCTAATTTCTCTCTCAGTGAGTTTGTTGTTTGTGCACAGCAATGCTATTGATTTTGGAGTGTTGACTTTGTATAAAGCTATGCTACTAAATTTAGTTATTAAATCTACAAGTCTTTTGGTGGAATTTTTGTCATCAGTGTGTTCTATGTAGAATATGATGTCATCTGAGAATAATGACATTTTAACTTCTTCCTTTCTTATCCTTATTCCTTTTATTTCTCTCTCTTGTCTAAGTGGATATCCTCGTCTTATTCCTGATTTTAGAGCGAAAGCTTTAGTTTTTGTCCATTTAGTATGATATTGGCTGTTGGTTTGGCATAGATGGCTTTTATCAGGTTGAGGTAAAAACCGTCTATTCCAATTTTTATAGGGTTTTTCTTTTTGTATCATGAATGTTGGACTTTATGAAACCTTTTTTTGCATCTATTGAGTTGATCATGTGATTTTTGTCTTTGGCTTTGTTAATATGCAGCATCACATCTATTGATTTGTGTAGGTTGAACCAACCCTGAACTCCTGGGATGACTCCCATTTGGTCATGGTGTGTAATCTTCTTGATGATTTGCTGCATTCTGTTTGCTAGTATTTTATTGAGTATTTTTGCATCTGTGTTCATGAGGGAGATTGGGCTGTAGTCCTCTTTTTTGATTGGGTTTTTCTCTGGTTTGGGTATCAGGGTAATGGTTGCTTCCAGGAATGAGTTAGGGAGTATTACTTCCCTTTCAATTTCATTAAAGAGTTTGAGGAGTATTGGCATTAAATCTTCTCTAAATTTCTTGTAGAATTCGGCAGCGAATCCATCAGGACCTGGACTCTCTTTTGTTGGTAAGTTTTTAATTACATTTTCAATCTCATTAACTGATTTTGGGTTATTGAAATTTTTTTTAATCTTCTTGATTCAGGCTTGGTAATTCATATGTATCTAGCAATCTGTCCATTTCTTCTGTTTTCCACCATATGAGAGTAAACATTTTTGAAGTAGGTATTTTTGATCTTCTGAATTTCCACAGGATCTATAGTGATTTCACCATTTTTACTCTTTGATGCATGAATTTCAGTTTTTTCTTTTTTTAAGAATAAGGATAGCTAAGGGTTTATAATTCCTTGTATTGTTTTCTTAGTCTCTATTGCATTAATTTCTGCTCTGATACTTATAATTTCCTCTCTTATATAGGCTTTGGACTTGTCTTGCTCTTGTTTTTCTGTTTTTGTTTTTTTTTTTTTTTTTGTTTTGCGGTACTGGGGATCAAACTCAGGACCCTGCGCTTGCTAGGCAGGTGCTTATTCCACTGAGCTATATCCCCAGCCCCTTGCTCTTGTTTTTCTAGAAGCTTGAAGTGTGACATTAAGTTCTTTATTTGTGCTTGTTCTATTTTCCTGATGTGAGAATTCACTCCTATAAATTTCCCTCTTAGGACTGCTTTCATTGTATCCCATAAGTTCTGGTATGTTGTATCTGCTTCCTTGTTTAGTTGTAGATATTGTTTAATTTCATCTGTGACCCACTGGTTGTGTAGAAATGTGTTATTTAATTTCCATGTTTATGGAGCTTTTGTGGTTTCTTTTGCTATTAATTTCCAATTTCATTGCATGGTCAGATACTATGCATGGGATAATTTCAATTCCTTTGCTAGTTTACTTAAGCATGTTTTGTGGGCTAATATATGGTCTATTTTAGAAATGTCCCATGTTCAGCTGAGAAGAATGTGTATTCTGGTGATGTTGGGTGGAACACTCTGTAGACATCTACTAAGTCCATTTGTTCACAGGAACAGTTTGGTTCAGTTCTGATATTTCTTTGCTAATTTTTTATGTAGTTGATCTATCTCTTTGTGGAAATAGGATGTTAAAGTCTCCTGTTACAATTATGTTACTGTTTATTTGATTTTTCATGTCTGTTAATAATAATTGTCTTATATAGTTGGGTGCTCCCATATTTGGTGCATACATATTTATGATTACTATCTCTTCTTCTTAAGGTTTTCCCCTGACAAGTATGTTGTACCTTCTTTATCTCTTTTGATCATTCTTGGTTTCAAGTTCACACTTTCTGCCACCAGAATAGCTACCTCTGCTTTTTCCTGGGTTCCTGTAGCATGGAATATTGTTTTCTATCCTTTGATTTTCAGTCTATGAATTTCTTTTTGAATCAAATAATGTGTTTCTTGTATATGGTATATTGTTGGATCTTGTTTCTTGATCCATTCTGCCAGTCTGTTTCTTATGATTGGTGAATTGAGGCCACTTACATTAATGGTTACAGCTGATATGTATTGGTTTCTCTTCATCATGTTACTTTCCTGATGTTGGTTCCTTGCTTTTCCTCTGTTTAATTGCTTGCCCTGCCTAGTGGTTTCTTTCTGTTGTTGTTCTGGGAATTGTGGTCTATTTTATCTCTGTCTAGAATATCTTTCAGTACTCTTTGTATGGTTGTTTTGGTGGTCATGAATTTCTTCAGTTGTTCTTTGTCATGGAAGTATCTTATTTTTCCATTAATTTTAAAAGTTTGTTTTGCAGGGTACATCAATCTGGGTTGGAAGTGGTTTTCTTTTAGGACTTGAAATACTTCACTCCAACCTATTCTTGACTTGAGGGTTTGTGTTGAGAAGTCTGCTGTGCTTCTAATGGGCTTTCCTTCATAGGTGATCAATTTCTTTTCTCTAACAGTTTTTTTTTTTTTTTTT
>PVLD010007396.1:0-91909 GCA_004027595.1 Dinomys branickii | reverse complement strand
CGGTTAGCAAATCACACTACGCCACGTGGGCCTTCAGGATTGGTTTCAGGGCGCCGTAAGCAGGCACCTTTCTATATAAGGTATACACAGAGTCGGCAACAAGAACCAGAAAACAGGATATAGGCGCCATCTTGGTAACACGGTGGGAGGGGCTGTTTCCAAGGAGACTAACAGCAAGCCCTCACACCGGCTCCCAACACACTATTTTATTTGCTTGTAATTCTTGAGCTCATTCTTGAGCTCTGAAGTTTTAGGCTGGGCTCAGCTGAGCTGTTCATCTGTTCAACTTGCCTAGGTAACTCATGTCTTTGTGGGGCTTGATTATATTAGCGGCTCTGACTGAGCTTCCTTAGTTCTGCTCCCTCTGCTGTCCTCTTCTGCCAGGCTGATGGCAGCCCTCTTTATGCAGCAGTCTCAGGGCAGCAGCCTAGGAGGGTGCAGAAGGAAACTCATGGACCCCATCTACACTCTGGAACTTGACATCAGCTCAGATCCAGGCAGTACACAAAGCCAGTCCCAGACGAAGGCATAGGAAAAAGGACTGTGGAGTTTATCCTCATTTAAAATGTCTAAGATGCGGCTAATTGAGCTAATTTTTTTTTAAAACTACAATGACAAAGGAGAACAGGGCATATTTAAGTCCCAACCCATCAAAATTTTGTTGTCTGGAGCATTTCTTAGAAAGGACTGGTTAAGAGTCCTCTTTAAATTTAGGGACCACATAAGTTCAGTTCAAGTTTGCAGCTGCTGTGCTGCATTCTTTCAGGTTGACTTTTTCTCAGATTTTTCCATGGAGTAAAAAGTCATTCCATTAAATACTGTATTTTCAAAGCCTACCAAGATTTTTGAGTTAACCTATTCTGAAATCACAGGCATGGGTAGGAAAAGATAAGCCTCTTCTTTAGGGAGAGAAAGAACAAATGGGTTTACAGTATTCCATGCATTTTCAGTATGATTACTAGGGCCGGAGATATAGCTCAGTGGAATAAATGCTTGCCTGTCAAGCGTGACGTCATGAGTTTGATTCTGGTACCAAAAAAAGAGAATATCTGTTCAGTATGATTGCTAAAAGAACCATACTTTACCTAAATTGGATTTATAGAGAGACTAATATACTTTGGGTCTATACACAGCATCAAAACTCTGCTTTCTAAGTATTTATTTATTTATTTATTTATTTATTGTCTTTTTGAGATGAGGTCTCACTATACAGTTCGGGCTGGCCTTGAGCTCACTTTGTGGCCCAGACTAGCTTTGAACTTGCAAGGATCCTCCTACCTCAGCCTCCCAAGTACTGAGGTTACAGGCGTGTGCCACCACGCCTGGCTCTGCTTTCTGTTGTTGTTGCGGTACCAGGGATCGAACTCAGGACCTTGTGCTTGCAAGGCAGGCGCTTAATCCACTGAGCTATATCCCCAGCTGACTCTGCTTTCTAAGTAAAAATGTTCTCTAAAATATATTGTAGACTTTATCTTACTCATACACATTGAACATCTTTTAGAGTTTATTTCTTTACATTGTCAAGGACCTGTGTGCAGAGGAGCCTCACTCTTCTGATTTTATGATTCTCTTGATTTGCATGGACTTAAGTGCTGAGTGCTTATTTTATTTATTTATTTATTTATTTATTTATTTATTTATATGTATTTTTCTGAATATATTTTAAAACGTATGTAAAAAACAATAAGGAAATTTTTAGGAAGCATCAGAGAGCAACTCACAGTTACTTATTTATCTTCACAATTAGTAAATTCTATAAATTTAATGCTTGGCCTTGTTAAGTAGTTGGCTGCTTTTTTATTTGCTGCCTTCCTCTTCTTGATCCTATTAAGGGAGAGCTTGTGGAGAGATAGTTAATAGCTGTGTAGTGCTGTTGTTACTTTATACTTAATGCAGTAATTCTTATGGAGAAACTGATTTTCTCTCAAAAATTATGATTTGTTTTTCTGACTTTTTATGAGTGTTCTTGGAGTCATCATCTGTGTGTGTGTGTTTAAACAGGGAAAACTTGCTGGCGGACTGTTTGCAGGGCTGTTTCGTGGTGACATGCACTCTGTGTGCATTCATCAGCCTGGTGTGGCTGCGGGAGCAGATAGTCCACGGGGGAGCCCCGATCTGGTTGGAGCATGCTGCGCCGCCCTTCCATGCAGCAGGGCACCACCAGAATGAGGTACCGCCTGTAGCTCTCAAATCTGTTTTTCTTAGGTAGAATGTGAAAGTGACTATTGCGCCCTCTAAGGTCGAAATCCCTGATACATACTTCATAAATATTCTTGTGCCCCTTTTTTTTTTTTAACCCCCACAGTCATGGGGACTGACCCCAGTGCCTTCACATCCCTAGCCTGCCTTTATTTCTTATTTTGAGACAGAGTCTCCCTAAGTTGCCAAGGCTAGTTTCAAATTTGTATTCTTCCTGCCCAAACTGATTGCTGGGTCTTTGGCCATTTTAAAGGAGGATAATGGGAAGAATTGGAAGACGATTAAAACCAATTTTTAAAAATCCCAGACATGCTTTTGTGACTTTGCCTCTTAATTTCCCTGCTGGGTCAGGAACAGTATTAGAGCATATACCAAACTACAGTTTTGTTCTCTTTGTGTGGGTGAGCTGTTTAACGTGGGCTTGGCAATTAAGGTACAATTTCCTGGTTAAATTCTTCATACACTGTTCAACATTTAAGAAGGGTATGTCTGTTCTTTATCATTTTGCCTTTCCTGTCAAGAAGTATGACCAAAGGTAGAAAAATTAGGTACCAGTCTTGTACAGTTTTCTGTTTGAGTAATGATACTCTTAGATGCAGGAGCATTTGCTAGCGGTGCTGAGAAGAGGAAGAGGATAAAATTACGTTTAATATCTTTCTTCCTGACCAATTGTGACCCTGAAAATGCTACAAATTAGTTACTTTCTAAAATGAAAACTATTTTCACTTTGTAAAATTTTATTATGAGAAAACTGTGCACAAAGTAATGATAATAACTTTTTTTTTATTTTGAGTACTTCATAGTTTTTTTCAGTGTGCAGATTGATTTCATCCAATAAGTGCTTTCAGCCAGGTTTAGTGGCACATACCTGTGTGATCCCAACACTCAGAAGGTTGAGGCAGGAAGGTCACTGCAAGTTTGAGACCAGGCCATTCTGAACTTCATATCGAGACCTGTCTCATAAACAAAACAAAACAAAACAAAAAAACCACAAAAATCAAAAGACAAAACAGCTGGTTTCTTTTTCTCTACAGAGTTCAACTTTGTTTTTTGGTTTTTTTGGTTTTTTTTTGTCTTTTTAACAGGGTCTCAACTATGCACTTCAGGCTGCCTTGCGCTCACTTTGTAGCCCTGGCTGGTCTCAAACTTGAAATGATCCTCCTGCCTCAGCCTCCTGAGTGCTGGTATTATAGGCGTGTGCCACCACTCCCACCTTTGGGTGGACATTAACTTTTTAAAAAATGTATATAGGCAACGGGCTATAAAGAAATGGCACCATTCTCATCTAAGGTTAATACTTTTATCATTGTGTCTCATTTGTAAGCATTAATGCAGCATTGTTTTAAGAGCCTCATTAAATCCATGGTTCTGTGTTTTAACCGTTAACGACAGTTATGTCTTTGAATATTGCAGGTAGGTAGCAGAATTTAGGAAGAGCTAGAGCAGTGTGCATTTGGGGACTGATAGAGCAGACACAAGAAGCCATTTTAAGTGTTTAAGTAACAATAGAGAATTAAGTTTTATATATATATACAAATTTTTTAAAAAATGTGTTTTCAGCCCATCCCTAAATCAATAAAAACAAGAGATGTCTTATAAAAAAAGAGTGAATGAAGTATTAAAGACAGCCAGATTTTTTTTTTTTTTTGGCACTGGGAATTGAACTCAGGACCTTGCAGTTGCTAGGCAGATGCTTCTGCCACTGAGCTATATCCCCAGCACAAGATAGCCAGATTTGTAAACCCACTTTCTGTAATGCTTTTTGAAATCTTATCCCTATCTGAAATTGAATGTAGATGCTGTAAAGGAAATAAGCTCTTGTATACCAAGTTAGTCCCAAATCAAGAACATTTTGAAAAGATGACTCTGAAAGATGCTTATTTCTGGATTTTATTGTACTTTATTTTATTTTACTTATTTTTTATTTCTGAGTTTTAGTAGAGTTTGTGTTCACTAGTTTTTTTTTTTTTTTCTTCTAGCAAGGAGAGTATGACTTGGAAATAGTGTGTCAAGTTAGCTAAATTTTGGGTTCTTCTGTCACTTTAGGCTCCAGTGGCAGGAAATGGTGCAGAAAATGCTGCTGAACAGCCTGCCAACCCACCAGCTGAGAACGCAGTGGTGGGGGAGAACCCGGATGCACAGGACGACCAGGCAGAGGAGGAAGAGGAAGACAACGAGGAGGAAGACGATGCAGGCGTGGAAGATGCGGCAGATGCTAATAATGGTGCCCAGGGTAAAGGCTTCCTCTTTCTAGACCCTGAGTCCATGTGCAATTGCACTAAAGAGAAAAGGAATACTGCTATTCACAAATTTTAGGGTTTGAAAGTTCTGTAGATATGTTTACCTTGTTTTGGCAAGCTGATGGATATATATATATACATACACATGCTTTTTTTTCTATGAGCCAGGAACATTTTATGTCTTACAATCCTTCTTTACTCCATTTTGTAGAATTAGTAGGAAGAAATTAAATGATTAAGTTGGAATAGATCCTTTTTTTCAGGAGTTTGATACAGGTTTACGTTACTCACTTGCTTCCATTTTTCTGTCTCCATTGAGTTAGTGCAACTTCTATGGCTAAAAAGAAATTTTTGAAATATACACTGCAGGTGACGTGTCACCTAAAGAAACCAATATTTCATTTCCTAGCAATGTAGATTCTAGAATGTAAGGTAAGATCCAAGGTGGGATCTGGCAGTCAGCTCTGCAGCACCTCCTTCTCTTCTGCCACTGTAGTTTACCTGTGGAGAGCTGCATTGTCCCCAGGCCCCCCCTCCCCCGACATCATGTGGGACACTCCCTGACACACTCAGTATGTCGCTGTGGGCCGAACACCGGGTCCCACCTTGGTGGGCTTTCTGGGCTAGGGAAGAAGTAGGAAGTACCTGTTCTGACATTGTACAGCCTGCTCTTAAGATAGTACTGAGGAGAGACAGAATTTTATTATTATTAGTGTTTTGTCTTTTTTTTGAGACAGGGTCTTGCAGTGCAGTTCAGGCTGGCCTTGAACTGACTTTGTAGTTCAGGCTGGCCTTGAACTCAGCAAGGATCCTCCTGCCTCAGCCTCCTGAGTGCTGGGATTACAGGTGTGTGCCACCACACCCTGCTGAGAGACAGAATTTTAAATCAGACTTTCTGGGAAGCTTATTAGCAAAGTGGTCTTTGAGCTGAGGCCTGGGGGGTGGAAGGAAGCAGGCCATGTAGTAGGAGCAGCGCTCTGTGGGGAAGCAGCCAGGCCCCTGAGCCCCACACACTGCTGCCGCCCTCTTCAGGGTGTCGCTGCTGCTCCTGTCCCGCCGTCCTCTTCCCGTTCTTGCCTCATGTGGCATGTGTCACTGTCCTGCTGTGAACTAAAAGTAAAATGAAACCCAGAGGCCAGGTTCCTTACGAGGTAGGGTCCCTGTCTCCTTTCATACGTTCACCTTCACTGCCTCATCACTCAGAAAGTTCTGGCCCCCTCATTCCTGTCTTCTCAAATCTGCCAGGTTGGTGTCTGACCCCAAGACACTGAATTCTTCTCCTTCACGGAACCTTTTTTCTTTTCTAGTGTTCACCACAGTTTACCACTGTACTTTATACAGTTTGTTTATAGGTATGTACTTATCTGTAGTACTTATTGTCTACCAAGTAAATACTTCCGGGAAAATTTCAAATATACCTTAGCTTCTCAGCAGTCTATTAATTAAAGTAGAGTGTATTTTATCATTATGGTTCAGTTCCATCAGTAACCTGTGATGTGCCTTTACATCTCCAGATGACATGAATTGGAATGCTCTGGAATGGGACCGAGCTGCAGAAGAACTTACATGGGAACGAGTGAGTATTTTTTTTTTTTTTTTGTCTTTTTGAGACAGGGTCTTGCTATGCAGTTCAGGCTGGTCTCGAACTCGCAACAATCCTCCTGCCTCTGCCTCCTGAGTGCTGGGATTACAGGCGTGCACTACCATGCCCAGCCTAAAAGTGGGCATCTTTAAATGTATACATTAATTTTGTAGTTACATTTGATGAAAATAGTTACCAGAATTTAATTTCTTTTTTTGATACTGGAAATAAAACTTGGGACCTTACGCTTGCCAGGCAGGTACTATGCTGCTGAGCTATATCCTCGGACCCAGAGTTTAATTTCTACAGAAAATTAAGTAATGTACTGTTTGTGACTAAAAAAAAAAAAACAATGACATTGATGGCTATTTTTCTGTCTTCTGACCTTAAATACAAACCTTGCTTCATTTAGGCAGCATTTCACTTGAAAATGTTGACTTTGAAAACTAGGTAGTGATTTAACTTTCAAAAATATTTTTACCCTTAGTTCACTAAAAACTACAGTTCTGTTGACCCGGTCTTTAATTATGTTGACCAAGTCTTTAACATAAGAAGTAAAGCCAAGATGGAATTTGTTAAGATTTTATAATCATATGATTGTGAATAACAGGAGACTCAAAGCTAGTCATGACGTATTTTTGTATTCCCGTCTGGCCAGCCTGAGGCGGGAGAGTCGTGAGTGTGAGGAGTGCCTGGCAACATGAGACACAGTCTCAGAAAAAAGACAGCGCTGGATGTGGTAGGAGAGGAGGGTTGATTGCCTTGAGTTCAAGACCAGCCTGAACTGTTAGCAAGACCCTGTCTCAAAATATATACACATACACACAAAGGGAGACCCAAAACATAAAACTCCCATAAACAGAAATCATTTTACACTTCGACAGTGATAGTAGTAGGTTAGAACTGTGGTTAAAGATACCAAAATGATGGGCTGAGGGTGCATGTAGCTCAGTGGTAGAATGCTTCCCTAGTATGCGCAAGACCTTGTGTTGAATTCCCAGCACCAGAGGTAAAAGAAGATACTGAAAGGAAAACAAACCTTCATTGTAAGAGTAGAAAATTGTGTTGCATCTTGTACTAATGCCTCTTGTTTTTTATATTTAGATGCTTGGACTTGATGGATCACTAGTTTTTCTTGTAAGTAAAACTATTTTCAACTCAGCATACCTTTTGAGTTAACATTTAGAGAGTATAGTAAAGCATGGGTAATGTACTGTACCAGCTCCCACTAGCTGGAAAGCATAGCATCAGTTACTAGATTATAGGAATTTGTGAAGTTTTTCAATACAGCCATCCTTGAAATGGCTGTGTTGGGAGTATTATTGATGCCATGGAAATCAGCATGGTCTTCACAGCAGGCACTGCACCCCCCGCAGCTGGGATTTTACTTACACACCAGAGTCAGGACTAGAAAAGTGCTGTGATCACTGGGGCAGCCCGCACTCCACACCCCACACAGCCCCCTCCAGGGCGTTTGGGAACTGTGTACAGGGGACGTGGTGTGGTTGTCCCACCACTGGGGGCACTGCCACTACTAAGTGGGTCAGGACCGTGAGTGCTAAAATACTCTGCATGGCCCACTATGTGTCCCAGACTGTTGTCCCACTTGCCCGCAAGCTGCTGCACCTAAGATACGTCAGTGCCTCTGCTCAAGCCTGGAGGGTCTTAGCCAAGCTCCTGACATTGCAGCTGAAGCTCAGAGTCTGAAAAACTTCAGTCAGGGAATCAGGCACCGTGAATAGGCAACAACGATGAATGACACCTAGCTCTGCCTTTCTGTGACCTGAAATGACTGCTCTGGAAAGTTCTGCAGTGGAGCAGGGAACCAAGGCCACCCAGGCCCTGAATCCTATTCCCAACTACCCCCATTGGCAGTGTTGGGGGCCAAAATGAGGGCTTGTCCTGGGGCAGGGGGCAGAAATGAAAGGGCTGGAAACACAGCCTATGCAGACACCCCAGCAGGGGTAATTTTTAATAACAATGGTGAAGTAGTCTTCTTAGTTACTCAGTAATTTCATACTTACAGTGTTTTCTTTTTATACTACTGTTGTTTTTGATTACTTCATATATAAAGGAAATGTATTTTGTGTTTTGACAATATTGGAAAAATATTTTTAAAGGAACTTAATATGAACAATTTGATTTTTTTTTTTTAAAGAAAACGAAGCCCAAAGTTAATGATAGTTAAAATAACTTGATCTTTAAAGTTCAGTCTTGCAGTGTTAAAAGCTGTAGCAATGTAAGCAGAGCAGCTTTGTACATTTCACAGTAAGAGCCACAGTCTGAGATTTCTGTGTACTGTCCCACCCATCTTGACCCAGGAAGTGTGCCTTATTAATAAATAAAGATCACAACTTTAAGAACTTGTTCTTTAAGGGAGGAATGGTATTTTCAGGCTGTGTAATATAAAATTCTTGCTATTTGGGCTTTTGAAAGAATTTAGGTATAGCTATAAGTACAGAACTCCCACTGACTGAAGCACTAGTGTAACAGGAAGCGCAGAGGAAGGAGCGCCTGGCAGCATGCAGGCTTGATGAGTTCAGGGCTTGATGTGGAGGTCCAACACAGGCACAAATAATTTCCATCTGTCACCACTATCTACGGTGCTGGACTCTTCATGGGCTGACTGTGAGAGCCTGAGAGGATGTTGAAGTTAGCAGTGTGAAGACTTTGTGCAATGTGTCTGGTGTCATTCAGAGTTCAGTGGGAATGTGGTATCATTGAGTTTCCACTTAAGGTTTGATCACAGTCAGAAAGAAGAAAAGGTATTATTAGGTGACATACTCATTTAACTCCCTTTACCCCTACTTGTGAGAGACTGATGAGGTTTGTGAACCCAAGAGATTTCTGTCTCTCATAAATGATTAGAGAAATTGAGGCATTATTGTTGGCCAAAATTTATTCAAATTGCAAAGATCATTTGCAGAATGACTTCATTCTTTCATGTTTAATATGTACCCAGTGTTAGCTATTTGGTTGAGAGTGAATGAAACAGGGTCCTGTTCTCAAAGATCCTTTTTAATTTTGGAGAGAGAAATGAAAATGTGATCCAGGAAATCGAGAAGTGTGTTAAAGAGTCAGTGACAAAATGTGTGCCTAGGACACGAGGGGCATGAAAAAGGTTTGGGTCAGCTCTTTCTCAGGGGGGGAAGTTTGTCAGCGAGACATCTGTAGAGAAGACAATATAGATGACAGTGTAGACACTGAGGCATAGGTAACCTAGAGGTTGAGGTATAGAAGGTCTTGGAGATAGGGGGAGTTTGGGGAGCTTTTAAGGCAAAACAGCTCAAGAAAATTGAGGCACTGGGTTAAGTAGTCATTTTATTTTCTTAAGGCAAACTTATTACCCTTCCTGCCAGAAGGATTTGTGGAAAACAAGGGTACCTGAACAGAGTAATCTTCCTAAAAATAAGTGTGATCATGTGGACCCCTGTGAAAGGGTCATTCAACTAAGTGGTTTGATGGGCCTGGGAAGTGTAGTGATGTGGCTTGAAGGCTGTGTGACATGCCTGGGAGTGGATCAGATGGCCAGTGAGGATGTGTTTCTGAGACAGGAGTAAAGAAAGCCGGGGCAAGCCAGGTTCACGCCTGTAATCCCAGCACTTGAGAGGCTGAGGCAGGAAGATCACTGTGAGTTCAAGGCCAGGTTGGGCTACAGCGTAAGTTCCAGGCCAGACTGGACTGCATAGTGAGACCCTGTCTCAAAAAGAAAGAAAGAGAAAGCAAGCCAGCCAGGGTGTCACAAAGTTGAGGGTGGGACCAGAGGATGCTCAGCTAGAGTTTCCTAGACAGAGAAGGCTGAGCAGTGGTGACCTTGCTGGTGCTGTGAAAGCAGCGTATACACTGAGAGCAGCACTGAGTTACACGGTGTTTGCAGTTGTTGTGATGTCCACGTTTGCTCCCCTGGAGTCTTGCTGTCATTTGACTTCATGGAAACTGACACAGGTGGTGTTATTTCTACAAAAGAAAATGTTTATAAACTGACCTCTTTATCTCATCTACATGTACTGTTATAAACTTTCTTAGCCTTGGTATGAGCCATCTGATGTAAAATGAAAAGTATGTAATTTCTAGATTGAAATCTCAGAATTATGGAGAGACTCAGACATTTTGGGTTCTCTGTCTGTCACCTAGGCAGTTTACCTCCATAGCAGTACTGGCAAGGCTCTACTAAAACCCACTCTGAAAATAGATCTCTCAGTATTTGTAATACTTACGAAACAAGCAGAGTGAAATCTGTACCCATTGTCTAACAGTCACAAATCACGTTACTAATCCATTGTTACCACTCTTCCTCTTCACACACACATGACAGAAGAGGAAGGCTGACTGAAACTTTTTCCACCCTTATTTAGCACATGTAAGGCACAAGCATAAATCTCTCCTGTAATAGCTGTTCTCCTGTGTTAAAGGCAATTTTTGTAGGCTTTTCTTTAGAAGGTGGTCAGTGAGCTAAGGAGTTCTGAAGCTAACATGCAGGAAGCTGGAATGCAAAGAAAATACTGGGGGTGGGGTGAGGAGGTTGTTCTTTCTTAACTTAGACTTTCATTCTAGCAAATCTCTTTTGGGATCTAGAGGGTGATAATTTTCACTGGTTTCTGGCCCCATGCCTATATCAAGACAGATCTGAAGGGGGTGGGTCTATCTTACCAACAGAGAGAGAGAGTCCTGGAGTCAAGTCCTGGAGTGCAGTGCTCCATGGGGGTTTACGAGAGGCCTCTGACGGTGTCATCTCAGGTCACTGGGGGACAGAGGACACTAGGAGATCACCAAGAGAGTTTCACCTCTCACCTCACAGAGGAGTGTGGGTGGGGAGGATAGGTGAGTGAGAATTCTCTGCTAGGGACCTAGTCAGCCTGTGGAGACCCGGCTTCCCCTGGGGAGCCGCCCTGGGTGTGGCCCCTCAGCTGGTTTTCAGTGGGGACTGACTGGAAGGCGCAAGGGAAACCTGCCCTTTGCTTTGAGAGTGACAGCTGCTCTACAAGCGGTTCACTAGCTGGTAGAGTAACCACTGTTTAGTTCTGTAAGGTACAGATAAAAATTGTGTACATGTGTACTTCCTAGATAAATTTATTTCACAAATTCATATTTTTAATCAGTGTCAATGTCTACTAGCATTTCCTATCCCCACAACCACTTTCTAAAGTAAGAAAAGCCATCTTGTAACCATTAAAGAAGTCAAGCAAGGAATACAAGTAAATTCAGCAAATAGTAAGTCTAAATAGAAACAGGAATACAAGACACTGCCTGGAAAAATAAAATATCCCATCAAAGAAACAGAAAAACATCATAACCTCCCCATGTTCTCAACTTAAACCTACCACCATTTTAAGAAAAAGACAACATAAAAGCGACTGACAAACAAGATGACAATTTCAGTTACCTTAAATGAGTTACAATTCAGAATCCAGTTGAAATATTTAAGGGTGTTGTCAAACAAAAGCAAACTCGTACCTCCTTCCAAAGATCTTGTTAAAACTTCGAAGGTGATATAGGGGAAAAATAACCCCCAACCTGCTAAATGTCATATACAGAGAGGTTGTGTTCCCCAAAGTTGAAGAATGAATTCTAAGGAATAACAAGAAAAGGAGAATTTATCAAGGAAAAGGAAGGAGAAACAGGAATAGCTTATGAGAAGGGTCCCAGACAGGTTGCTCATGGAGAAAAAATTTTAGTTTTAGCTATTTTTAATACCTAAGCTATAGCTAAATAAATAGAGTAGTCAAACATGTTGAATATGAGCTATGTTTTATTAATGATCTTTTCCTCTAGGAACATGTCTTCTGGGTAGTGTCTTTAAATACACTGTTCATTCTTGTTTTTGGTAAGTGTTTTTATGGTTTTATTTTTTATGATGTTAGGCTAGAAGTTTGGCTTTTTAGGGGTTTTGTTTTAGGCTTTTGTTCTATTCTTAAGGCAGGAATATTAAGAAATACGCAGTGCAGGCATGTGGGTCAGTCGCTAGTGGACTCACTATGGTTTTTGTCTTAATGACTAACTCACTTTCTTCCCTAATAATTTACTATTGAATTAATCAATTTTACTATAAAAATGTAATTAAATTCTATTAAGAACAAAGTAAAACTTGGCAAGAAAGGCTTGAAAAAAAGACCAGACATTCTTATTGTGAAAACTTTAATAGGATTTTTAAAAATTCTTGGTTATAGTGTCATTTTTACATCTAACAAGATTATAATCTATTGAAATTATTAGAATTATATTTTACATCCCTAAGCTTTCGCTTTATGTGGCCTTTTACAGTTGGTTGGTTTGGGTGAAGATCCAGCCCAGATCCACACATTATCGTCATCATCTTTCATTTATTTAGTCCACGCTTTTTTTTCTTTTTGATACCAGGAATTGAACTCAGGACCTTGTGCTTGCCAGGCAGCCACTTCTGCCAGTGAGCTACATCCCTGTCCCAATACACACTATTTTTAAGCGAAGTCTTAAGTCTGTTTAACTGGAATACCCTTTGCCTTGCCCCCGTGCCCCACCCATTTTGCACTGATGAGTTGATGAGTTCAGGTCATATGCCCTGTACACTGTGTCATAGTCTAATGTCTAGCCAGCTGCTTCCTGGTTGTCTGCTGTTCTCTTCATCACATTTTGATACTACTGTGACATTAGAGAAGTGTGTGGTGTTGGCGCATCCATTTTTATCAGTGCACCAGCCCAAACCTTTCTTGTTAGGTTTTGTTCTCCTTGTATCATGAGGAAGTAACCTGTGGGTGCTGTTATAGTGCCATGTGAATGTGCAGTGGCCACCAAATGTGCAGTGGCCACCGTTCTTTCACTAATCACTTCATTAGCCCTCAGTGATCCTTGCCCGAATCACTCACTTTGTGTTGAGAAATTATGATTGTACATTCTGTCATGTTTTATGTTTATTGGCTGGCTTTCCTTTAAAGATGTACTCTTTTCAATGAGGACTGTTCTTTTAACCTGAACTTTGTTGCTCAGGAGAAGCCAGGCAGATGCTCAGTGTTTTCTCTTTGTCAGTTTGAGAATGAGAAATGGATACTTTCCACTGCTGTGCTAACTACTTCTAAAATATAAAAATGTTTTCTGTGATGTTTCTGTTTTTTCTTTTCTGGTTATTTTGGGCTTTCTGTTTTTGAGCATTAAGAGCTCATGGGTTTGTATATTTGGTGTGTTTCTAGCAGTTTGCATTATTAGTGTCTTTTGATGCCCAATCCCCACCTCTTTTCTGGCTCATCTCAGAATCCAGCATAGGGCTGTGTGAATGCTTGGCAAGTGCTCTACTATAGCTACATTCCCCAGCCCTCATGTCATTGTCTCTTAGAGAGGCCTGTGATATTCTCTCCACGTCCTTTTGACATAGTTGCTTTCTTTGTTTTTGTTTTTGACTTTTTGAGACAGGGTCTCACTATATACTTCAGGCTGGCCTTGAGCTCACTTTGTAGCCCAGGCTTGTCTCAAACTCACAACGATCCTCCTGCCTCAGCCTCCAGAGTTCTGGGAGTACAGGTGTGAGCCACCACACCTTGCTGACACAGATTTTTATACTTTAAAAACTTCATTGCTCTGAGGATAGAGAAAATATCCCAGATACAGCACATTTTTGGCCCAGTTCCAGAATCTTCCATTTTTAAAGAAGCCCTGGTTCCTTCTAGTGGAGGTTGTATGAGGGGTGTTCATTGTATTGATTTTTTTTCCCTCCCATTTAGCATTTTGCCCTTACCACATTGGTCATTTCTCCCTCGTTGGTTTGGGATTTGAAGAACATGTGAGTATAATACTTGTACAAACTTATTTTCACTAATTACTTTCAAAGGTGATATTTTCTGAGCAAGTCTAATATTCTGAGTTACTTTATCTCTCAGTCTGCGCTCTATAAAGAAACAGTTACCAGAGTGATCTTGTTCTTTTCTTCTGAAGTTCACCATTCCTAAAGCGAAATAGAAGGTCATATTGCCAGCTAACAAAGGGGCTGTGAAGTCCATAATGCACTCTTCCCACTGGGCAGTCCCGAGGCAGCCTGAAGGAGTTTCCTACAGGTGGATTTCCCACTCGCTTTGCAAACTTGTATGCTCCCTTCTGTCCCTTTCTCCAGATGACCCTTAGTGAATTTAGAAAAGGAACAATATGTTGATGATTTTTTTAAAAAAGAAATAGACTATCTTGGAATGATAAGCTACATGTTTTTAAAAGAATTTGCTTAAATGTTGACATTTTATCACTTTTCTAGAGGCAGATATTTATATATATTACTGTTCCTTGCTGGAGGTTCTAGAAGGACTCAGTCTTTTCAGGAGGAGCTGCCTGCCTTCTTTTTACTTTATGTGAATCCTAAAAGAGCATGTTCAGAAATACTCTACTATTAACAGAGCCCTTTGCCTCTTGATAGTTGCAAACAAGAACTTTAAAGGTTCACATAAATACTTTGATAAATAATTGCCACTTGCTCTCTGAAACTCAGGAACCAAAAATGATACAGGTGGCAGTATTTGTCTTTTCCAAATTCTTATTCTCTATAAGTCAATGGAAGTGATTTAGAGTGCCGGAATAACTAATGTAAGTACTTCTATGGGAGGAATGATGTAGTTCACATGGTACCATATGGGTGGGAGGAAGGCTGGCGCACTGTACCTTACAGCAAGATAAGCAGGCAGACCATGGGTTACAGTGCTTCTATTGTCAGATTTCACTCACTCTACTGTCATTTTGGCTCTTTGGGGAAAGTGTTGTTCTGTAATTTTTCTGATTAATGTAGTCTGTATATGGGAGAGTCCACCTGGCAGAGGTGTCCTTGTAGTTTTATATTAGCTAGCTTTATGTTGTCCGGATGGTCCCAGTTTAGTCATTTGGCTTGGTTAGCACAGTCATGAAATTAAGGTATATGCCATATAATGTTTATTATGTTTTGTTTTTTTAGGTCCAAGCATCTCATTTTGAAGGCCTAATCACTACTATAGTTGGGTATATACTTCTAGCGATAACACTGATAATTTGTCATGTATCCTTTGATGAGTCCTCTTGGGTGTACCATATTTATCCTATAGTGTGGTTCTTATTAACAACTTACGTGATTTTCTTTTTCATTGTTTTCTTAAGGTTGAATGTAGACCAAATGTGAAATAAAGTGTCCAGGAAGTATAATCTAAATAGTTACCTCTTCACCACAGCCTCACTTTTTCCTTAACTAGATGCTGTAGGGCCTGGCTACTCTTGTTAAATTTCATAGGTCTCGTCGCTTGCTGGGAGTCTGCTATATTGTTGTTAAGGTAATTCCCATTATAAATTAAAACTAGAAACAAATATCTCCTACATTGCAGTGATATTGATGATCTTTGTTTTTTTACTTAAGGTGTCTTTGCTAGTGGTGGTGGAAATTGGAGTGTTCCCTCTCATTTGTGGCTGGTGGTTGGATATCTGTTCCCTGGTAAGTTGAATATTCACTTTTCTAACCAATAAAGTAAGGTCTTTAATCAAAATGATCCTTTTATTATAAAATAGTATTTGTAAAGTTTTTATTCCCCAATTGGCTTATCATTCTTTGTTTAAAAATTTAAAGTATAATACACCTTCTTGAAATAGTATCTGGTCTTATGTCATGTAGTTCTCTAACACTGAAATAGCATTGAGAGAATTGCAGTCCTAGAACATCCTAGCCTATGTACGTAATGATTTATGCACTTCTTAGGAGGTGGAGTTGTTCATTTGGCAAGTAAATGCAGTTGGTGCAGATCTCTCTCACCTGACCTGTTTTGGCCTAGGAAATGTTTGATGCTACTCTGAAAGACCGAGAACTGAGCTTTCAGTCAGCTCCGGGCACTACCATGTTTCTGCACTGGCTGGTCGGGATGGTGTACGTGTTCTACTTCGCCTCCTTCATTCTGCTGCTCAGAGAGGTTAGTCCTGAGGGGAAATGCTGATGCTGTTTATTTTTTAAAAGAACTTTGTTTGATCATGTGTCTGAGGTTAATTAAACCCTATTCCTTCCTGTTCTGAGAAGCAGTAACTGATAGAGGAATAAGGATTACTTTAATCTGTTTTTAGTTGTTTGTGTCAAAAATCACCAAGTTAAGAGTTTTAAATATGATTATTCTGAGAAAGAAAGTATGAGTACTTGCTTTATTTGGTATGTCTCATTCCCATCTTCTAAAATAAACTTTTAGGCTGGGCATGGTGGCACACACCTGTAATCTGAGCACTTGGCAGGCTGGCAGGAGGATTGTTGGGAGTTTGAGACCAGCCTGGGCTACAGAGTAAGCTCAAAGCCAGCCTGAACTGTGTAGCAAGACCTTGTCTCAAAAAGACAAAAAATAAAGTAAAATAAAATAAACTCTTGGAGTTCTGTGTGGTATGACTCTGTTTCAAACTTCATTCAGAAAAATTTTTAGGGCCGGGGTATAGCAGCAGTGTTTGCCTGGCAGGCGCAAGGTCCTGGGGTTGATTACTGGTACCAAAAAAGAAAAAAAGAAGTATAATACTGGAAATAACCCCAGAAGATACAATTTTGTAGACTTGAGCATGTAAAATGATTTTGAAGGAGAATTCTTAAGTACAGAAGTATAGTGAGGGTCTTTATGATTCCAATTCGTTTGCCAGATAGGAATCTTCACTAATCCTATTTTCACAATCTGGTCCTTATTGACTTGAAAATGAAGCAGATTGTATTTAATTAATAAGAAGGTGTTGCACTCAGTGGCAGACTACTGGATTGCTGGATGTTGGGTAGTGGAAACAAAGGCCCAAGTCCTGTGAAAAAGCCGTCAAACAGGACACACCTGTGAGGGCTGGGGGAGCAGGTTGGCAAATCCGATGAATGGGTGCAGAGCCAGAGGCCAAGCACTGTTCTTGGTGTGCTTTGCTTTTTGAAAGATTGGAGGTGAGAAAGAAGTGGGGCCGAAACTTTCTGAATCAGACAGGATAAGCTCGCATTCTGTCTTTGAAATAAATGATTTGGGATTAAGCAAATCCACTGGTGGGTTTTTAAAAACTGTAATATGTACACTTTAAAATGTTTTGCAATCTTTAATTTTACTAGTGTGGTGACTTTTGTTGGTACAGAATCTTTATGCTTGGGGAGTAAGAGCCTTTGATACCACACATTGTAACTGCCTTGTTTGGAAGATGGCAAAGTGGAGGTTTGGGCGGGTCAGGTGCGTTGTACAGGGTGACTCCTCGGGTCCGGGTCTGGCAGTGTGAGCATTCAGACCCGCCAGTGACCCCTTGCCCAGAGGGCCAGGTTATAAAACAAAGATACTGCAGGGCTGCACAGCTTCTTAAGAAAGAAGGGCAGTGTGAAACTGCCTCTGGGGCAGTGTGAAACTGAAGCCAGATTTTGCTTTTAGGGCATATATAAGTTTGCAACATTATCCTTTCACCAGGGGTTACAATATAGTATTGAGTACTGATTTTATTTAATTTTCATCTTAGATCTAGGTTTTTTGACCAGTTGGACTAAGTGAGTGTTTTTACCAGTGAATGATTAGAAGGATCAAATATTGTCAAAACCAGGATAGTCTTCATAAAGGTTGTGGTTTGGAATTTCTTTTTCTGTGAAAACCACATGAATTTTCTGGGGCCTATTTGAGATGGCAAAATACTTTTTCAGGAGCCTATTTTTCTGTTGTTTGAGCTTATATACAGATCCTGAAGTCACTAGTGAATATTTATGACTTTTTAAAAATACATTTGCAGGTACTTCGACCCGGTGTCTTGTGGTTTCTAAGGAATTTGAATGATCCAGATTTTAACCCAGTACAGGAAATGATCCATTTGCCTATTTATAGGCATCTCCGGAGATTTATTTTATCAGTGGTAAGCAGATCTTTCCATTGTTTTGAGATTTGTTAACTGGCTTTTAAATTAAATTTTATTGTATTTTTTTAATTTATTTTATTTATTTATTTATTTTTTTTTTTTTTGTCTGAGACAGGGTCTTGCTATGCAGTTCAGGCTGGCCTTGAGCTCACTTTGTAGCCCAGGCTGGTCTTGAACTCAGAGTGATTCTCCTGCCTCAGCTTCCGGAGTGCTGGGATTACAGGTGTGAACCACCACTCCTGGCTTCTGGCTTTTAAATTAAACTCTTAGTGGAAACATCTCAAAATCTCTTCCCTATTGGAGAAAGAATTAATGTGGTTAAGTCCAAGTTTTTCCAAAGTAGAATCCTAAATGCAGTATTGTATCTGTCTTTAAGATTCTTGGTAAATCTTAACTTTGGTAACTTTGTAGACATTAACTTGGGTAAGTCTTCATGGCTACAGGAGATTTACTTAAGTGTAGGCGACTCTGCTCCTGCATGGTAAGTTCATAGCTCTTCTTTCACATACCATACAGTGCTTATGCTTTGTGGCTCCTGTTTTAGCCCTCATGACCTAGGGAAGAGGGAGAACTTTCTGGTCAGGGGAGCATCCTTAGGGACATGAGTTTACAGAGTGGCCGCAGGATGATGTGCAGGGTTTTAAGTTATTTGGGCTATGGATGGGCACGGGCCTGGGCTGAGAGCGGGCTGAGTGTGGTCAGAGGGCTGCCCTCTCTATAGAGTGACGGGGGCTGGAGGTACAGCTCAGTGGGGTAAGTGCTTGCCGCTAAGCACTAAGGCCCTGAGTTCGATCCCCGGTCCTGGAAAAAAAAAAAAAAAAAAAAAAGGGAACGGATGTTTCCTTCTTTGTATGGAGTGACGGCCTCACAGTGGTGCTGTCTCTGGCTTCTCACTGCAGATAGTCTTCGGCTCCATTGTCCTTCTGATGCTTTGGCTCCCAATACGGATAATCAAGAGTCTGCTGCCGCATTTTCTTCCTTACAATGTCATGCTCTATAGGTAAGCTCTAAGGTTTAGCCCAATAGTTGATCGCTGCTGGGAAGCTGATGTTCATCTTACATTAGACATTTAAAACATTCATTTCTACAGCTCTTAGAATCATCTGACAGTTAACATTTTATCATATTTCAGACCACATAAACTTAGCACATTTTCCAAAGGAAGTCTATTTTCCTGTGAAGTAACTCATTTGTTCACATTGAAATGCTTTACTGTTTCTTCTAAGAATGTGTTAGTAGCATCACCGTTTTTTGAAAAGCCAAAGTTGTATATTTAATTATGGATTAAAATTAGGGTACAAGGCTTAACTTTTTGGTTTAAAATTTTAAGTTATTTGGAAACCTAACCTCAGCAATTCTTCCCATGTTCTCTATTTTTAGTGATTTGCATTATTTCACAGTCATTATCCCAGAATGCAGGCAGATTGGATTGCTTCCTCAAATTTACTTCTTTTCAGTCCTTTTTTTTTAATTTCTTGGCAGTACTGGGGATTGAACTTGGTTCATGTGTGCTAGGCAAGCGCTTTACTGAGCTGCGTTCCCAGGGAGTGAGCACAAACGGAGAAGAGTGGAGAGCGGGCTCTTTCCAGGGAGGAAGGTGGTGTGGAGGAAGGAAAGTTGCACAGTGTGTAACTTGCTTCTCACAGTGTGCCGCACTTCATGGGTTAGTGATGTGAAGGCACCACGGGAACAGTGCAGTAGAGTTCAGGAAGAAGTCTTCACTGGCTTTGAGAGTGGGAAGGGTAACCAAGACAGTGAGTTCATCTGATGCTTTGTTTTTAATTCTGTTAAATATTTAATATAATTATAATGGAAAATAGAATTCTCATTTTCAATCATGGCCCTTTGTCATCATCCCAAGTGATGCTCCGGTGAGTGAACTGTCCCTCGAGCTGCTTCTGCTGCAGGTCGTCTTGCCAGCATTGCTGGAGCAGGGACATACAAGGCAGTGGCTGAAGGGGCTTGTGCGTGCATGGACCGTCACTGCTGGCTACTTGCTGTGAGTATGGATGGCCTGCTCCCTGAGCACGTGTGCCATTGCTGTCCCTTCAGAACCTTTCTGGACAAAGTATGTCACATGCTTCACTGGTGAAAAGTTTATCAGTCAGTGATAATTTAGTAATACATGCAAGTATATATAATTCTTTCAAATATAAAAATCTTCTTTTATCATTGTCCATTCTTTTCTGAAAACTTTATGCAAATTTTTACCTTTTTACTAAGATTTGCTACATACTAAGCTTTTTTATGCCATTACCCAGGGCAAAAACATTTTAGTGAAAAGTAGCTCATCTTTTAAGAGACTCAAGGCAGATAAATGAACTTTTAAAGTTACTGGTTTTTTTTTTTTTTCTGAAGAAATTGACTGAAAGTTGGCTGAAGAAAACATCGAATAAGTTGAGTATGTAGGCTGTCCTACAACTTAGTTAACAATAAGTTTAGAAAGGGTTACTTTGTTTTGTTATTTTTGGTATCGGGAATTGAACTTAGGACCTTGTGCTTGCTGGGTAGGCACTTACGCCACTGAGCTAGATCCCTGGCCCCTGTAGAAGGGGTTTTTTTGGAGTAGGCACCAACATGTAGACCAGGTTGAGGTAATAATGCCAGGTGCAGGTTCTACATGGATATCTACCACCCTTTGTAATAAGTATTAAGAAAATAAAGTACCATGTCTGTCATTTTGTTCTGACCTGAAAAGAGACTTCACTGGCACAATTTTTGCACAGGGATCTTCATTCCTATTTACTGGGAGACCAGGAGGAAAATGAGAACAGTGCAAATCAACAAGTGAACAATAACCAGCATGCTCGAAATAACAACGCTATTCCTGTGGTGGGGGAAGGCCTGCATGCAGCCCACCAGGCCATTCTCCAGCAGGGAGGGCCTGTTGGCTTCCAGCCTTACCGCCGGCCTCTAAATTTCCCACTCAGGGTAGGTACTTTGCAGACTTCACTGAAGGGGGTGTTCAGATTCCTCCTGATAGATAGTGCTGTTTTCATTGGTGCTGTGTGATTGCTCTTGCTTTGCGATTGCTGTGCAGTTCTCTTTTCTTAGCTGAAGAGCTCATCAGCCTTTTCTGTTTGCAGTATTTGCTGGCCGTTAGTTAATGTCATTTTGGACAGGCACTGCTAGAATTGATGAGTTCTAGCTGTCTGCAGCTGTGTAATTTAAGTGTAATTACAGTTAAATAAAACGTAAAATTCTGTTCACACCAGCACCTCCTTAAGTGCCAATAGCTGTGACCAGTGGCTACTGTATCAGACAGTGTAGATGTAGGTATATCTGTTACCACAGAGTATTCCAACTGGGTAAGCACTGTTGTGTGCTAAAAAGGTGAATATTTTAAATTTGTAACATTTTGTTTTTATTAATAGCAAGGAAAACTTAAGGGTTTATTTTTCTGCTCTTCTACAGAGTATTTGCTTTTTATTTGTGGATGTATCTGAATACATAAAAATGGGCACTTACTTTACTTGTGGGATAGATTATAGGTAATTTTCCAAAATAAATGAGTTCTTTTGCTTGCTCAGTGCTGTGGGCCTATAGTCCCGGACATTGGGGAGGCTGGGTCGAGAAAAACCACTTGAGTCTGGAATTCAGGACCAGCCTGGACAGGGCCCTGTCTGTCTTTAAAAATATTGGAAAACTTCCCCCTTTGATGTGAAGTTCAGAAAACCTGGAAGTACAAATTCAGGCAGTCATTTTAATGAGAGAACAATGAAGACTCTGGGCCACTGGCATAATGAGATTCCCTGAGCGTGCCTGAGCTGTCTCTGTTTGTCTCACAGATTCTCGTGTTGATTGTTCTCATGTGTGTGACGTTGCTGATCGCCAGCCTCATCTGCCTTACTTTACCAGGTAGGAGCTTGTCCTGGCCTGGAGCCACTGCACCAAGGTGTTTTCTGAAAAGTCCCATTTTACAGAGATGTGATTCTTTTCATGGATAGAACCTTGAGGTACTTACCTGTTTATCTCAGCTGAACATGGGATGCTGGATGACAAGGACTCTTCATCTTACTGGACTCGTTTATGTTGGGGCGTAGGGAAGAGAAGTACCTGGGATCACCCGGTTTTCTTGGGTGTTTTACAGTGTGGATTTTCAAAAAGTCATTTGTGTGACTTAAGTAATTTTTTCAAACCAGTCTTTTAACATTAAGGGTGTTGCTTTCCAGTCTATTCATACTGTTGATCAAGAGCAAAATGAAGCCTGACTTTCCTTTTATCATCTCACAAATACTCATTTTTTTCTGGCAGTAAGTTTATTGGACATGTCAGTTAAACAACATTTCTTCATCTAAGAAAGAAGTCAACTGCAGTTGAATAGACAGAGTAGCTCATGATCTCCAGAGGTCAGGGAATCAATAACAAGCTCACAGAACAGCATACCTGCTTTTACTTGATATTTATATCCAGTGAGAATATTCTAAATCATGTTGATAGACATTAACTACTTAAGTAATCAGTAAATTGATTTTCAGCTCTATCAGACCTAACTAGATACTGAGTTACTTTGGTTATAGCACTGACTCAGTATAATTTTGTAAATAAAATTTGTTTTAAATTTTTCTCCATGAATTCTAAGGCTGGGAAAGGATAAATAAGAAAATGAATTTCAAGTTTTGAAATAAAACTTTTAACCAGTAAACATATTTTCTTACTGTTCTGTTTCTGCATAATGGTGGTTGACTTTAAGACCTTGCATTCAGCTCCCTCCTGCTCAGATCAGAGCTGTTAAGATGGCAGAGCCTGTTTGACTGAGTGCAGTTTATGTGGAAACATAGTGCTGAGAAGACTTAGTGCTTGACCTTGGGGCACATTTACATTTGTGGCTTTATGTTCCACCATTTTCATGTTTTTGCCAGAAATATTTTAAAAATTTAACAAAAGAAGAAACTCTAGTTTTTATACTTGAATTTGAGTCTAAGAATAATTTAGTTTCATTAGTATTGTTATCTCAGTATTTTCTTTTAATCTGGTTCTGCCATGTAGTGGAAAGAGTAATTTTCTCATCATAGAAGTGCTTGCTTTAGATGGACAGCGAGCATTTGAGAGTGGTGAGAATCCTGCTTCCCCCTAGGTTGCTTTTCTGTAGCTGTGTATAGTTACTACAAGTTCAACATGAATTCTATCTATCTTCTCAAAACCATGTTTTAATTGAAAAATGTATGAAATGTAGAATAGAAGGTGGCTATTAAATTTTGTAATGAATCCTAAATCCAACAAAACAGAAACCCTGAAATAGAAACATATAGAGCACTAAATATTTCTATAGCCTCATCAGTGATTATTTTGATATCCTCAAATTAATGTGCACATAGGCTTTTTGATGTGACATTTTACATGTATTTTTTTGTTTAATTCTTTTGCACTGCTGGGGTTCAAATCCAGGGCTTTGTTCCTGTCAGGCAGACACTCTCCTACTGAGCTATGCCTCTAGCCTTGTATTTGGCTTTAAGAGTTATTTTCAGCTGGACACAGTGGTATATGCCTGTAATCCTAGCTCCTTAAGAGGCTAAGGCAGGAGGATCACAAGTTCAAGGCCAGGCTTGGTAACTTAGCAAGACTCTGTCTTAAAAAGGACTGGAAATGTGGTAGAGCACTTTTGTAGCATGCCTAAGTCCCTGAGCCCAGTTCCCACAAACACAAGGGAAAAAAAGTTGTTTTCACACTCAGTTTTGTGAGTTTGCAAGAAGTCTGTCATCCTCAGCTTTCTGGTTTGTAAGGCGTGACTATGAACTGGATGAGTCTGATTTGGAGGCAGTGTGGCTCCATGGTTAAGAGTGTGCTCTCTGTTACATTGACCCGCCTTCAAATTCAGCTGTATTCTGCTTTCGATTGGGCAAGGTTCTGTTACTGATCCCTGATTACTGTCTGTCTATCTTTCCCTTTTTGTTTTCCTTTTTTTTTTTTTTTTTTTGAGACAAGGTTTCACTGTACAGTTCAGGTTGGCCTTAAATTCACTTTGTAGCCCAAGGTGGCCTTGCACTCGGAGCAGTTCTCCTGCCTCAGCCTCCCAAGTGCTGGGATTACAGGAATGCGCTACTACATCCAACTGAGCGAAGTTTCTTAATCTTTACAATGTAGAATGTGTCTGTATTGGGTGACGCTGCTTTGTTTTTTTTTTTTTTTTGCGGTACTGGGGATCAAACTCAGGACCCTGCGCTTGCTAGGCAGGCACTTATTCCACTGAGCTATATCCCCAGCCCTAGGTGACACTGCTTTGGAGGGTTATGAGATAATATATGGAAAATGGTACAGTCACCACCATTTTGTAGATACTCAAAATTAACACCGCCAGATTGGGGAGGCAGTTTAGACAGAGACATGCATTAGATGTTTGACTTGTTCTCACTTTACTAGGAAATATCCAAGTGAAGAAATTACTAAGAATAGAAATGATCTTGCCTGAGAAATCACGTGGATACACTGTAGAATTTATTTCCAATATTTCTTAAGCAGTTCTCAATCTGTGTCATACACTCTAATACGTTTAGATGGTCTTAATTTTTTCTCAGTTCTTCCAGCATTCTTTGATTATTGTGATTTAAAATGTACCCATTCTATTAAAATAAGCTTTAGTTTTCTGTATTGATGAGCGAGCCATTTGGGAAAATGTTGTTAGTTGTAATCTTCCTAAACAGTGAAAGGGTTGACAGTACACATAGAAAAGACATTTCCTACTTTGATCCCATTATGTGCATAATTATCTCAATTAATGATGAAAACAATGCAAGCACCAATCCCTGCAGCCTTTACAGCCTGGAAAGAATAAGTAATTATTGTGACACGTGGGATGCACTTCCCCAGAGGGTTGTCCCTGCTGAGCACCTCCAGTGTAAAGTCGTGTATAGCAAATAAAATCATTGTACACTCTAAATAGAGTGTGATTTTTTTCGGGGGTTTTTAGTAATGTGAGACTGCTCTTAGAACATCAGGGTTACAGCTCTCTTTACCTAGCTGCACAGCTCATCAGCCTATCCATTTGCAGTATTCGCTGGCCGTTGGCTCATGTCATTTTGGACGGGCACTGCCAAGATCCATGAGCTCTACACAGCTGCTTGTGGTCTCTATGTGTGCTGGCTCACCATCCGGGCTGTGACGGTACTGGTGGCATGGATGCCCCAGGGACGCAGAGTGATCTTCCAGAAGGTGAAAGAGTGGGCTCTCATGGTAGGTACTGATTGCAGTAGTGAATGTTCTTCCAGTCACTCACTCCTTTACCTTTTTTTTTTTTCACTTCTCTTTGTTACCTTGTTATGCCAGTAGTTCTCTGGAAAGTGTGTTTAGGTCACTGTTTATTTCTTTTCATTTGTACAATCACCTCTAACTTCATATCCAAATTTATATTTTGATTTCACTTGAAGTTTATCCAATTAATACTAATATTGAAAGAAAAATACAAAAGCTGCTTTTTAATATGTTTAAGTTTTGGGGTTTAGTTTCTAATTACTATACAGATAAAAGGAATACTATATGATAATTTGATACATGTCTACAGTGTAACAGTGAAATCAGCATAGTTCATGTTTCCTTTTATGTATAATGATTACATGTTTGTAAAACCCATTATTGTAGTGAGATTCATTGTAAAATATCATTGGAAGGGTTCAGTTACTGTTTAACCCATAAGATCCTGAGATACTTAAGTATAAACCAGCTAATTCTGGCTTTCCTTTGATATTCTTTCATACAGTCACAAGTAGCCATGTAAGTAAGTGAATGTTGTATTCTCTTCGTACACTGTCTCTGATCACTGTGACAGAGGTGTATTCCTGAGGCCACCCTAAACACAAGGGCCCCTAGACTCCAGGGGCATGTTAAAGACTACCCAATCTCAGTGTGTCGGCTTCGTTTTCCTTTGCTACTTAGTCTAAATTCTAGAGCTGCACGTTCTCATGCACTGGCCACTGTTACTAAGTGGCCAGAATATTGGACAAGCAGATATAGGAGTTTTCTGTCATCATAGCAAGTTCTGTTGGACCAGGCAGTTTTAAAGGCAGCCAGTTTGGTTGGGTTTCCTGATTATTTTAGGGTTATATAGAGCCCTTTCCTTTCCAGTCTACCTCAAGGTACAGGTCAGCCCTGGTATAGGCTCCCTTGGTACAGGGTCTCAGCCCATCAGTAGTTTCTCTTAAAAACAGCAGCCTGATCCCGAGAGTGGAGTTAGGAGGAAAACACTGCCACCTGCTTAACAGAAGTAAAATGCATTCTCTATAATCCATTTTGCAGTGACAGTTTGTAGAAATTTCAGATTCTCGCTATGGTTTAAGTTCTCATAGTTACATATTCAACAACTTTTATTTAAACATAAAGATGTAATATAGTAAAATAATTTAGTGCTGTTAGCCATCAGGTCCCAGAGGAAAAATAAACCACAGAAAGAATGAGGAGTATGTCTGCAAGTCAGGATGATCCTCTGTAATGACGTGGCTGCTGTTTCCTTGCAGATCATGAAGACTGTGATCGTAGCAGTGCTGCTTGCTGGGGTTGTCCCGCTTCTTCTGGGGCTCTTGTTTGAGCTGGTTATTGTTGCTCCCCTGAGAGTTCCCTTGGATCAGACTCCTCTGTTTTATCCATGGCAGGTAAAACACATACCTGTTGTTCATGCTCTTTTGTCAAGTATTTGGGGTCAAAAACAAGTCCCTACTATTCCAAGGAATTTTAGTAGTTGATTTAGGAAGACTCCTTAATTGTGCTCTGTTCTAGAAAGACTGGTAAAATTGTTTAAATAATGCCTTTCTTAGGTAGCTAAGCACATCTTAGGGCTTTCAGTAAGTAATGTATTGCAGCATAGTCAAATAGCATTAGTAATTTAAAAAACTATTTTAAAGCTATAATAACACCAGTTAATAAAGGTAGAAGGTTAACAGAATTAGAAAACTACTACTTTGTAGCTCCTGAAAAATAATTCCAGCAAGGATTGTCAGTGGATTTGAACCTATGAGGTGAAAGGTTGATGGATCTTCAGTTACTGTTGCTGTTTGTTTTTATTGTTATTTTTATTTTTTGTCTTTTTGAGACAGGGTCTTGCTATGCAGTCCAGGCTGGCCTTGAGCTCACTTTGTAGCCCAGGCTAGTCTCAAACTTGCAAAGATCCTCCTGTCTCAGCCTCCCAAGTGCTGAGATTACAGGTGTGCACCACCACACACAGCTAACTGTTGCTATTTTGTAGGTTAGAAATTGAGAAGGTTCGTTAGTTTGTCTCCGGTCTATACCTGGGGCCTTCCCTGGAAAGATCTATGGCTGGGAATGATGTAACAGCTGTGGCTGGAGTCATTGGGAGATGGTCTCCTTTCATAAGGGGTGGTGCTCATTGTGTGGTACCCACTGAGGGCTGTTGCTGGAGACCCTAGATGTGCCTCTTCACAGCTTCTGGAATCTCCATGGGTTGGGCTTCTTAAATTGCAGTTTGGGTAAATGAATGTCCCTACAAACAAGGTAGAACTTGCGTCGTCTTTCATGACCTCCCCCTAGGAGCCTGCAGCATCACATTTTCCTCTGCCCTCCTGGATAAAAGCAAATCTCAGAGGTTGGTGCAGATTCCAGGGAAAGGAATATACAGCCCCTGCTACCTGACTGGTGAAGAATTCGGGGGTATATTTTGTCACTAGTACAAAAGAGAAGTGATTATTTCCCTGGTGGCAGAGAGCTACTTTATTGGGTAATACCACTTTCAAAGGGAATCATAGCTTCACAGTGGAGGGGCCAGGCAGCTCCGGTGCTAATACAGTCATCCAGCATAGCATTCCAGGCAGGTGATCACGCGCATCATGCGCCTCCTTGGGTTAGACAGTGAGTGGCATGGACGGAGGGCAGAGCTGCTCACCCTGAGAAGCTGCTCTCCACTGCCAGCCGCCAGGTCGGGAGGCCCTGTTGGGTACAAACGTTTCCACTGACCGTCAGTCTCACAGAAGGGTGCTCTGTGCTGGAGGAAGATAAAACGACAAAAACAAGACCAACCTCTATAATCAGGGCTGGACAGAACATGAGCTTTAACAAAACCACAAAATGATAAACATCCCCCTTTCCCTAACATGATTGGTTAGTGCTTCATTACCATGAGGTTTTACCTTTTTCTGTATGTTTTATTACATAATCAGTTATAGATTATGCTGCTTTCTAATAGAGTCTGACAAGGAACAAAGTCTTCCTTCCATAAACCTCCTAAATTATTAACACAAACTGAAACCTTATGAGAAGCTCTTCCTAACCCTCTGTGAGGGACCAGGTTCCCTGTGCATATGTGCTCTTTCTTGCTCTGTGGAGTAATAAAGGCAGCTTGTTCAGTCACATGTGTTTTTGGTGGTCTTGATCCTAGTAAGATGACCTAGGATGTCATCATTACCCTGGAAACATCTTTGACATCATTACATTTTGAAAATTCTTACATGCTTTGACCCAGCAGTTTGACTTTTCAGATTCTACCACAAAGGGACATATCTGTGTGCATGCAGGGTGCACAAGGAAGCCTGCATCTGCTCGTACATCATCCCTTATGAGAACAGGAAAGTGAAAAGCTGCTTGGATCCACCCACAAAGAATGTCTAAATAACATGTGGTGCAGCTTCCCCTGGAATTGAGTAGAGCTGTTGATAGGAGTGGTGTGGGGGTTTGAGGTTTTCTTGTTGTTGGTGGTGGTGGTTTGGGGTTTTTTTTTTTTTTAAGGTACCGGGAACATTGAACTCGGAACCTCATACTTGCCTGGCGGGTGCTGTGCCACTGAGCTATGTCCCTGGCCCTGGTTTTTGGGTTTTATTTGAGACAGGTTCCCACTATGTAGTGCAGGTGGCACTCACAGTGATCCTCCTGCTTTAGCCTCCTCAGTGCTGGGATTACAGGCATGTGCCACCACGCCTGGCTGTGGAGTTGTTTTTAAATGGATGACTCATACATTTGTTAATGGGGAGGTGAAGAGTGCTAGGTATAGTGGATGTGTGCTGCATGGTATACTTTTTTGGTTTTTTGTCTTTTTGAGACAGGGTCTCACTATACAGTTCAGGCTGGTCTTGAGCTTACTTTGTAGCCCAGGCTGGTCTTGAACTCACAGTGATCCTGCTGCCTCAGCCTCCCGAGTGCTGAGGAGCGCTGAGGTGTGCACCACCCCGCCTGGCTGACATGGTTTACGTAATATTCTGTGTGGCGCCTTGATATTTTGGAAAGAGGAGCACTTTCTCTATTCCTGACCCTGACGTGCTTGCCTTTTGTGCAGCAGGTGGCTGCAGGTCTATGGATAGGTGGGCTTTTGTTGGAGTTCTAGCTGAAAAGCTAGTGTGCTTTATACTATGCTGCTTTATTTACTTATTTATTTATTTAAATTTTTTTTTTTTGTCTTTTTTGAGACAGTCTCACAATGCAGTTCAGGCTGGCCTTGAGCTCACTTTGTAGCCATGTGGCCTTGAACTCACAACGATCTGATCCTCTTGTGTCAGTCTCCCCCTGACTGTTGGGATTACAGGCATGTGCCACCACACCCAGCTCCGGGTAGACATTAACCTTTCTTGGGGCTGTTTGGACTCCCCGAAAGCCAAGAGAAAGCTGAATTCCCTACCTGTGAGCCTCAAGAGGGTCCAGAAAAAGCAGAGGCTTTCTCCATAGTTCTCAGGCTAGAACTCTGGCTTGCTATCCTGAAGGTCTGAAGAAGTGAAAGACTAATAGTCTTAGTCAGACCTTGAGCCTCTTTCAGGTTACAGAGGAAAATGACAAATGCTTTGACAAAGAAAAGCTGAGTAGCCACAGAAAAATAGATGAGGCAGAGCAAACAGAGGTGAGCACATGCCTTGATAGTAACAGAGTGACTTGAAGAGCTCCAAGCTGGTAGGAGTAGAATCCCTTGGACAGGGTGAGTGTGTGCTCTCACACAGCAGAGCACCTGGTGGAGCTGCATGGCATGGATTCCAAGAAACTGTGGGAAAATAGGGACGAGAACACTTACCAAAGAGGCTCAGGCAGAGGCCTGGAAGATTGGTGCAGAACGCAGAGCAAAACTGAAGAAGAAAAAGTTGAGGGGAGGCTAAGTGTCTTGGAAAAGTGTCTTACTCATTGGGGTAAAGGTGTATCAAGGAATTCTAATCTGCCAATAATAGGATCCTGGAGGAGAAACCTGTGAAGCAGTATTGAGACAAAACCAGGAAAAAAACAGCTGCATTGAAGAAAGAGCTTATTGTGTAGGTTGAGAGGGCCTACCGGATTTGGTGAGTTTGAGACTGAAGTGAAAAACACATGCTAGGGCGTATCTTGGTAAGATTTTTAGAGAAATCTCATAAGCTTCAAAAAAAAAACCATACTGCCGTCAGACTTTTTCCCCATGGCACCGACTTCTCTAAGATAGAAGAGAATTTAGGGACAAAGACAAGCTTATGTACGTAGTTAGAATGTCCTGCACTCACCTGGCAGGCTGAGTGCTGATGTCTGAGGGTGTACAGGACTCTGTGCCTGTGGGCGTGTATCAGCCTTCCACCGCCTTTGAAGAAGACTGTTACACTAAACCAGTAAGTTGCAACAGTGGTCTGTAGCTAATGGCTAAGGAGAAGAAGCAATAAGAGCAAAACCTATATAAAAACGACACACATTTTCTGTGGGACATACACATGTACATGGAGACAGAGCCTGGGGGAAGTGTAAAGGTGTATGGCAAGCCCTATTGCTGGGAAGAGTAAGAACCTGAGGTAGCAGTGACAGAAGACACCGGCCTTCTCTGGAAACATTGCAGTTTTACATAAGAATAGATCTCAGTGTTACATATGTAATTTTTAATACATATATATTATTTCTAAAGGATTAAACAGATCAGGTTCTGAAGTGCTCTGTGTGTGCCGAAGACTTTAAGGTTGTAAGCAGGGGAAGTCTTCTTGAGTCTAACTTGCATTTACAGATAAGCTGGTGAAGTGAGTGGTGGGTATCCATGGGAGCTGGTGTACAGCGGGCTGGCAGGCCAGGGCCAAGGCTACCTGGAAGAGCTGGGTATGGGGGCACTGGGAGTGTTCAGCACCAGGGGCTGTGGGAAGTGCTTAGCAAGAGAACAGCACAAATGCTTCCAGCCTGAGCTCCCTGTGGGCCTCTAGGTAGCTCATTTCGGCAAATCCTTGCTTCACAGGCTTCTTTTGACATAAATGAGCTCAGTCAGAACCAATAAAGCAGCCCAAGAATGGTTTGATGAAATAAAATCAGGGCATTTATTTTACTTGCGTATTGAGGTTTTCATTAATGATGTAGACTTCTAAAAGATGCAGGAATGATTTTTGATAATATTAAACTATTTGGAAAAAGAAATTCCCTGGGCTTTCCAATATATATCAATCTTTATTGAAAGTTGTTAATCATTCTGCAGTTTCTGTTTTGTTGAGAAATAGTGCACATAAGAAAATCATACAGCCCCTCTGCAAGGTTTGTTTTTTTGTTTGTTTATCTGGTACCGGGAATCAAACTCAGGACCTTTCGCTTGCCAGGCAGGCGCTTGTGCCGTTGAGCTATATCCCCGGCCCAGGTTTATTGTTAAAAACAACAAAATATGGTAAATGGTTTTTATTACCCTAGGACTGGGCACTTGGAGTCCTGCATGCCAAAATTATTGCAGCTATAACATTGATGGGTCCTCAGTGGTGGCTGAAAACTGTAATTGAACAGGTAAGCAAGTCAACTTTCTGAGAACACGATGTTAGAATTGGTCAGTGATTGTGTTTGACTACTATATTAAAAAACGTTAGTTTTCTATATATTCTTTTATGCCCCGGTACAGGGGATTGAACCCAGTGGCCACATCCCCAGCCCTTTAAAAATTTTTTTTGAAAGTTTGGAAATAGTGTCTTAATGAATTGCCGAGGCTGGTCTTGAACTCAGTAACTCTCCTGCCTCAACCTCACATGTAGCTAGGATTACAGAATTGTGCCCTACATGATACAGTTTCTTTTAATGTGCATGTTTTATTTTACTACTGTAGAGTAGGGCAGATAATTTATACCTTGGGAATGAATAATTCTTAAAGAGGTGGTTTTAAATTTCACTTTATGTACCATTTTCAACAAGGAATAGGAAATTTTTAGAGCTATAACAAGCCTGTGGGAATAAGTTTTGAGACTATAGGAGCAGCACCCTGGGGAGAGATAAACAGCAGCTAATGCTAGTTAGGAAAGCTGGTTGATGCAGCTTCTTTGTGGCCATCTCCAAGCCAGTCAGGGTCAGAGAGCTCTTTAGTAGTTGTCCTCCCTTGCTGGGGGAGACAGTAGGCTGCCTTTTCTTCTGTGAGCCTTTGTCCTGCGCTTAGGCAAGTAGGGGAAGGACCATGGGCGTCTCTGCACCTACTGTTTTTCAGTTGTCTTTAGCTCAAAGTCCTTCTGCTAAGAAGACATATTTAGTGATGGCATCTTTGGATCTCCATACCCCCTGAGTTTTTATCCACTCGTGGCCTGGTAGTGTACACTTATAATCCCAGCACTCCTTTGTAGTCCTGCTAATCAAGGCCAAGGCAGGAGGATTGCAAGGTCAAGGCCAGCCTGGTTTACATAGCAAGACCCTGTATCAACCATTTTTAAGTCTCACTGAAGGTTTATCAGTAACTTAAAGTACCTAGAACCATGTCCACGTAGATGCAAAAGTGATCATATGTGCTTCTTCCAGGATAAGAGTTCAGATGACATAGTATTCACTCGTGTTTCTAAGTCTGCAGTAGAAGAGAAGTTCTGCAGTAAATAAAAGGCAGGAAACAAAGAATAAAAAGTCAGAATTGTTTTAGGGATATTCTTGCTGTGTGGCACCTGAGACTATTACTATACTAGAGGACCATCAGATAATTTGGTCATTGTGGTGATTAAATTTGAAAAAAGTAGGTTGTACTTTTGTCCTCTTACAGTTAGATTAGGAATCCTCACAGTTCACTGTAGGTGGATTTCAATTTAAAGTAGCCAGCTTAAGAGAGGTTATCTAAAGAATATGTCTAGCTTCTGCTCAATGCCAGACAAGCAGCCCTGCAGGTCTGCAGCATCAGGGGCTGAGCTCCCTCAAAGTGTGATAGAGAGGTTTCTCTTAGTCAAGTGCAGCGGAGCAGTCAGCACTGTGACTTTACACCTCAGCTCTTTGGTATGGTGGCTATAGAGCCAGGAGCTTGGGTTACAGCAGATTCCACCTGTGATTGATTCTGGTGCTGTAGTGAGGGCAGGAGGGGAAGAAAACAGGATCAGTGCCCTCCCCTCTGGTCCCTCTGTGCTCTAGCAGTTTTCTTTTTACAGGGTTTTCCCACTTTGATCCAATAAATTTTTATGTTCAGTAAATTTTCTGTATGATAGAAGTATTTTATAAATTCTTAGATTTTTTTTATGTTCACTGAAGAGTTCTTTCATGGTAATTTTAAATTTTAATTCTTTCATGTAATTTTATTACATAAAATACCTTTTGTTTTTAGCAACTTTTCAGAAATAGGCTTCCTGTTTTCATGTCACATTCATAGAAAATAAGTATAATTTTAAGTCATAAAACAAACCATTCTTACACAAGTGTTAACAACACTTCAAGTTACACAGCATCTGGTATTGTAAGGTGAAGGAGGGTGCAGGTTGCCACTAGATGAGTGCTGTCCTCTTGGCACTCAGGTTAACAGGAAGTGTGAATCAGAAATGTATTTTCTCTAAATTTGCAGATCCAAGGCCTACGTGTGTACTGCAGTTTGCCTTGACTTAGGAAAAATAGCCAGTTTTAATCCTTTTGGATTGACATATTCAGTTCACTGTAGTTTAGTTTCAGTACAAATCCCTCTGTTGAGTTTATCTAGTATCTTTATGCTAATTGGGTTTTTTAATGTGTAGGTTTATGCAAATGGCATCCGGAACATTGACCTTCACTATATCATCCGTAAACTGGCAGCTCCAGTGATCTCCGTGCTCCTGCTGTCCCTATGTGTACCTTACGTCATTGCTTCTGGTGTTGTTCCTCTACTAGGTGGGTCATGCTGGCTGAGGAGCCCCGCTGGTATACTTCATTACTATCATGTCTGTGTCACTTATGGTAGCAAAGGCTGTCCAGACACCAAATGCTTATTTGTAAATATAAAACAGCTGGGGCATGGTGGTGCACACAGGTAATCCCAGCACTAAGCAGCAGGATTGTCAGCCTGAACTACATAGCAACCCTATCTCAAAAAAATTAAAAGTGTAAATATAAAACAATGATTTCATAATGCTTATGTTTGACTACTCAGGATAAGAATAGAAGAATCTTAAATTATTGGTAGGGATTTTTTTGTTTGTTTGTTTTTAGCACTGGGAATTGAGTACTTGAGTTTGCCAGGCAGGCACTTATGCCACTGAGCTGTATCCTCAGTCCTTTTGATAGTTTCTTTTTCTGTGTATATAAGCAAGTGATGAAGTATTGGCATTTATATTCTTCCCAAAATAGGCAGGATCAGATTTTCTTCAGTTTTCTCAGTAGAAGTGCTGTGACCCTATATGTGTAAAATTAAGTAAGAGTGCTACTATATTTAGAGGTATTCTTAGTATAAAGGAGAAACTAGAGGGGAGGTGCTAATTAATTTGTGACACTCAATAACTAGTTACAATATTGATTGCTTACAGAAGATTCCTTACAGGACATTAAAACCAGTATATTTTCAAAATTACCTAAAGAATCTTTCTGTTCTTGCTGGGTGTGGTAGCATATGTTTGTAATTCCAGCACTTGGGAGGCTGAGGCAGAAGGATCACCAAAAGTTTGAGGCCAGCCTGGGCAATATAGCAAGACCTTGTCTCAAAAAAAAACTTTTATTCTTCTGAATTCTGAGTATTGTCATTATTGAATGAGTGATACGAGTCTCGAAGGTTTCATTTCACCTTGTGTTCTCTGTCAGCCATACCCAGTGGGCTCCAGCTCACAGCTAATCTGGCCTCAGGACCTCATGACCTGAGTAGCACTGAGAAGTTTGTCTCGTCTTAATTTAGTGGCCTCTTACTGCTCTACATCTGCCACTGCGAAGTAATGCTTTCTCATAGTGGCCAAAGTGACTTCACAGACTGGATCTCATTGCAGAACTGATTTTCATTGGATCCTCTCTAATGTCAAAAATTTTAGAGATAAGGAAATAGGTTCACAGGATTGAGAATCTTCTTGAAAGTGTACATTTTGTTTTTTTTTAAGTTTTCTTTTTAGCTTATGTTTGTGATGTGTACTAATGACATCTTAGGGAATTAGGACACGTGAATATCATGTTTTAGGAGAGGAAGCATCAAAATCCAAGCCCTGTGCAGAGCCTGTTCCGGATCCTTAGCTGCCTTTACTACAGTGGACTGTTGGCAGTGTTTGCATAATCTATTGAGAATATTAACTTACTTATTTCCTTTGAATTACTTCATCTGACTTTAAAGCCACCCTCCCCCAAGGAAGAATTAAAACTTAATGAAGTAAAAGGTGAAAAACGAATATTTGAGTGTTCTAAAAGTACAGTAATCACAGCCTTTTTGTGTTTTGAACTGTGAAATAGCTGGAATGATATCAAACATTTGTGGAGTCTAGAATGTTTGAGCTCAAAGAAAGTGTAGCAATCGTCCAATCTCGCTCCCTCCTTTGATAATTTAGAGATGAGTGTTGGGAAGGCCCGTGGCTCTCTTGGGCTACGGAAAATCAGCAGGTCTGGTGCCTGGGAAACTGATCCCGGAAACCTGCTCTATTGTGTACCCAGACTGTCTTCCTAGGGAACAGACATGATTCATTTCACTGTTACCACTCTTGTGCCTTCCTCCGTTTGCTGCTGCTATAGCAGCACACATGAAAATGGATATTCTGTGGGGTAGAGATTGAGCCTACAGTCTGAAGGCCGCACATCCCAGCTTGGGTGAGCCTGTTGTTTGGCTGCTGTGAACCTCACGTGGATGGTATCAGCATCCTGGCAGCCCTTGGAAGGGATTCCATGATGAGACAGGAAGCCAGGGAGAGGGGGGCAGGCCCTGCATTCGCTCCCTCACTTGGCCGTGAGCATGGATGCCCTCCCAGTGAGGCTCCTGTGACCCAATTCCCTCTGACAAGGCCCCACCCTTTAGCAGTCTCCTGCCTCTCAGAGCTACACACGAGCCCCACAGCCAGAACACTTGGCAGCCCCATGGCAGCAGAACACTTAACAATTTTCCTTTTTGGTTTTACAGGTGTAACTGCTGAAATGCAAAACTTAGTCCACCGGCGGATTTATCCATTTTTACTGATGGTTGTGGTATTGATGGGAATCCTGTCCTTCCAGGTCCGCCAGTTTAAGCGCCTTTATGAACATATTAAAAATGACAAGTAAGTCTAGAACCTTGCTTGTTATCTGCTTGTATGTGGTGTTGCCCTCTCCATCACAGGCAGGCAGTGACTGGCTCATGCTTGGATGGGTGCCGAGGTGGCATGGCAGGCTTTCAGATGTGGAGAGTGGGCGCCAGAACTCCTGCGTGGCAAGGGCTGTGGTGTTGGCCACGTGTGGGGCAGAGTTGTTCCAGAGCATCCCACGTGGCTTCCAGTCTGCGCTCATGGGCCTTGGGTGGACAGTGTGTTCAGCAGTTGCAGCCGCAGGCCAGACCCAGTGTTAGCAGCTATCAGTGCCTGTGTAAGCCCATCCTGACCCAGAGTGGCCATGTCCCTCGGAGACAACACAGAGGCTCTGAGGGCCTACAGAAGGGTCACGGGTCCTCTGTGCCACCTGGTCTTGCTGGGAGGTAGAAGAGAGCCAGGTTGAGCCCCTTCCTGGACAGCAGCTGAGGAGCTTCTGTGTCCCAACCACAGCTATGTCCTGGGCTCTGGCAGTGGCCAGCAGAGACTGAAACTGTCCCCTCAGTTCCTGGGCCACTGTGTCATTGTAGACAGTGCCCCTTCACTGTGATGCCCTTTCAGGAGAGTAAATCATATGGCCACTTTATTTACTGTGGCGATCTTGTGGCCCAAGCCCAGGGCACACAGCCATAGCCACAGCCCAAGAAGCCTGTCTGTAAGAATGAGATGAAGGTGTTAAAGGCTTTTCCCCATGGGTGTTCCCTGTGCACAGGTGTGCTTGGAGTAGGAAGGACAGTGGCTCTGACGGGTGTGGGCTGTTTCCAATGGCTTGTATCACGTGGCTTGTCGTGACTGAGGAGGAGGAGTGTGGACGGAGCTCTACACAAGACTGGCCCTCGAGAGTGAGCCTTCTGCCCCTCAAGGCTTCACCTGGTCCCTGCCGCCTCAGCCTTCGCCACAGGCCTACGCGCAGCGGCCCCTTGGTTCCTTTCGTCCTCAGCCCAGTGCATTCTTCGCCTTGGCGAGACTTCAGTGTAGAGTATATGCCTCAGTGGTGCTCTGGCTCGTCATGAAAGGATAGTAGATCTAGAGTCAGGCTGGGGTTTAGATGCCCACTTTTCTGTCACTGAATTACTGTTAGCTTTGGACAAATTAATATTTCTGTTCTCTGCGAACTTTTTATACCCTTGGTTTTCCATTGCCACAGTGTGATGCCCATCCTTGAAATACCTTACAGTGTTTGTTGGTCACCAGCGTGCTGGGTGGCACCATGTGTGCTGTGTCAGATATCATCACTGTTGGAAAAATTGTGAAGTCCTGAGTTACACTAGCTTGTGAGGGAACACTGAGGCAAGGTTGCTAACTTCAAGAAAAGACTTGGTAAGACGAGAGACCATGCCTGCACCGAGGTCAGGGGTCTGTGCTCTTTATGCAGTGACGTGAAGAGCAGCTGCATCAGAGAGAAGCCAGGCACAGGGGCTGATTGGCGCTGGCAGGTTGAGCAGCAGGGCCTGCCGACCTCGCAGAGCACAGACACAATGGGCGTGGTCCTGGGCTAGCTGCTTCACTTTCTCAAAGCAGCCTCCTGGTGTGGCTCCTCGCTGTCAGTCACTGAGGATGAAAGGAGCTCCTTGCTGTGAGCAGCCTTCCCACCTCTGTGGCTCCTGCTGCACCATGGCCTTCCTTGGCTGCACACTGCCTGCAGCGCTCTGCAGGTCTTGCCACACCTCTGCTCAGCCTTCTGATGGTAGTTTCTAGTTTCTTCCCTCAGATGGTGCCACAGAGCTGGGTTCTGAACCTTAACAGATACCTCCCCTGGGGTCATTTCCCATCCCCTTCTGTACTCCCGCAGTCAGAGATGACGAGGCTCCCTGAGCCCCCGGCTGCAGTACCTGCAGCACTGCTCAGCCTTGGGCGTTTTGGCAATCACTGGGCCTACCCTGCATCTTTCTGCAAACCCACTCGCTTCTGGTGCCTGTGTCTGTGTTCCCTTAGACCCTTTGTTCAGCTCCATAACTACAGAAAGGTGTAGGAGTAAGAGGATATGATTCTCGATAAAAACATGTCATGCTGCGGAAGGTCGTGCAAGAGAGTAACTCCCTGTTTCCAACCCAGGTACCTTGTGGGGCAGCGCCTGGTGAACTATGAGCGGAAGTCTGGCAGGCAGGGTGCCTCTGCGCCTCCTCCACCAGCGTCCCAGGAGTGAAGTGGTTGTCCAACTCCTCGGCCTTGCCGTTGCCTTCACATGTCCTCTTCATGGACTTCTCGCTTTGGGAGAGTTCCTGTGGTCTCTCAGCGTTGTTTTTAAGTTTCCTGTACTTGACTTGTATCCTCAGCATTCAGAAGGCGGCTCGTACAGCTCTGCTGCTCCACCCCACATCTGCCGACATCACTGCTGTCTGAGATCTGTATATGTGTACATAGAAGCTCCTTGATACCCTAAACCTTGGATTAAACAGAATGTGCATTGTACATCTTTAAACAAATGTATATTAATTTATTAAATCTAGTTGTCACTTTATTTTGGACCTGCTGTGATCTCGAGAGGAATCGTGCCACAGAGCAGTAGTATAGGCGAGACTGCAGAGCTGCTGTGAGCGCAGTGCATGGTGTCCTCGCCGTTCCCACGCAGTAACTGTCCATTCTGTCTGTCTGGGCTGTTCCCACCTTACGGGAGCCAAGAGGAAACAGATAGACGTCAGCAGTGGAGGGTCTGTGGTAAGAAAACATGAACTGTGTGCTTCACTGTCATCATTTTTTGGAAATTATTTTGTATAACACCAAAGCTGTTGTACATTTTCTACTGCCTGATTTTTTTTCATGTGTCTGTGTTTGTAATATTGTATAGTATCTTGTGCTAGGTGAGGAAATTATTTTTAATTTTGATAATTTAATATTCCTAGTGATCAGCGTTGGGAGTTGGGTTTTTGTGCTTGTTAGGGGCATGTCTGTACTTAGGGGAAAAAGGCAAAAAAAAAGACAAATGAAGATTTTTATTAGTCCCCGTGTCCCTCTTCCACACAACTCTTACTTTCTGGTCAGAAGTGTCATGTAGGATCTTAAGCCTTAGGGAGGCACATCACCACCACACTGCATCTTCCTGGGGGTCAGACATCTGAGATGCTCGGCAAGCAGATGTGGCTGTGCTCTCAGACTGCCAGCACTAACTAGAAAAGCCTGGCTGGCTAGTCAGTGCATTACTGGGAGCGGGTCAGTGAGCATGTTTCTCCTACACTGTCATTAGTAAATCTCAAAGTTTCCAAAGCTTTCTGTTTACAGAATAAAGTGGCAGCAGAAGCTGGCTGAGCCTTTTCACATAGGAATGTATTTCATTGCAAACATGCTATAAAACATCTCAGAGAGCTGAACACTTAGAAACTTGATTTTCCCTTATAACCAAAGCATCCAATTCAAAGTTCAGAGGAAGAGAATGGTTGGTTACAGGATCTAAGTATTTAATGCTAATGGTATATTGTAAGAGTAGTGTTTGCTTTTGAGTGACAATTTAGAAATTCTCATAGAAATGGACAGTGTGGGCCATTAGAAACTATAAAAGAATTTCCATATAGTATTAAAACCAATAGATTAAAGTCAATCTTTTAAAAATATGAAAGTCAGCCAAACATAAGCTACCAAAATTGAAAGCAACGTGTTCTGATAGTTTTATTTCTTAGTAGTTTTTCCCTAAGTGGTAAGGAAATACTTTAAAATTATTTTAAAACATCAGTATAAAAAAAAGCTTGACATAGGATTCAGTGTTAATACTCTTTCGCACTTTGTAGTAGCCCTTTCTCCGGTTTTGCTAGACCTATATTCAGAAATACAGTCCTACTGTAAAAAGTTTGGAGCATTTGAAAGCATAATGCCACCTGTCATGGTATATGGCTGCATAAGTTCATGTAAAATATACATAACTGGGCATAGAATTTGATCATATTACTTATTTTTAATCTTCAGAGAATTTGTAGGTCTTGATTTAAAGTCATTAGAACACATTTTTTTTAACAGATCTAGGCAGATACCACAAAAGCTTAAAGATGAAATTTTAAATGGATTTTACTTTTTTATTAAAAAAAAAAAAGTGCGCGCGCGCGCGTGTGTGTGTGTATGTGTGTGTGGCCAAAAATTGCCCTTGTTTTCTTTCACTGGCAGGTAACTATATTCTCTTTCTGAGGACATCCCTCCCCTTCAGGTGTGCTCTGTCCTATATTTTCGGTGAGAGAAATCCTTTCCAAGGAAAGGGGCCCTGGTGTATTTGCTTGGGTAGGCATCCGGGTTTTATTATTAACCAGTAGTTATAAATACTTTAAACCCATAGCTCTTAGAGTATTAGTTTTGCTGCCCTTCTTCACATAGATTTTTTAAAAATTACAGTGTAATTCTCCTTCATTTTACATTGAGCTGAAAGTCTTCAAGGAAGAAGACCTTGTTGCTTTATCTTTACTACTTACCAGTTGAAGACAAATCAACATTTGAGGAATTATATATGGCCAGTTACCAGGTGATCATAGTACGAGGTGTTCATTTGTTCACTATTAGCAAATTATGTTTGGTTTTAGAACTACAAAGTGGTAATAACTGAGATGAAATTGAAGAAAAAGGCCAATGTGCAGTTTGTGTATAGCTAGCCTTTAAAGGCTTGATGTTTTTAGCTTGCCCCTCCTCCCCCCTGTTCTCTGGAGAAAAAAAGAAGATGGGACATCTTCATTCCAGATATAAACAAGTTATTTTTATTTCTATATTTAATACAGCTGTTGTTACTATGGAAACTTGTGTTGTTTTCTTTCCCTCACACAAATGGTAGAGGATAACTTTCCCTCAGAGATTTGATCCTAGATGTGTCATTGGTAGCATTGTGCTATCAAAGAGTAATTCTTGAATTTAGGTTCAATTAATGACTTTTAAAAACAAAACAGAAACACTGGAAATTTCTATACTGTATTGTGCTTGCAAACATACACCGGAGAATAGTGCCAAAAGAACATTGGCACTTTGTAAAGCTTTGAAAGTTAGCGACTTATTTTTATTTTCAGAATTGAATATATTAAACTATTTGATCATACTTTTTTACACTGTAAAATTCAGTGATTATGTTCAAAGTCCTCCTTTAGAATGTTATTTAGTCATCAACAAGACAAACCAGTGTGTCTTGCCACTGAAGTATTGTGCACGCCTCATGGTGGAGGTTCTCGGCGGTCAAACTGTCTCGTATCTACCACCTTCATTTATTTGCCCTGTCAGTCAGATGCTTGCTTTCCAGCTTACTGCTGTTGTGTGTCAAGTTTTTAAACAACCATCATGAGTAAGGGCTTCTTTCAAATATCCCTGATATCTTGGGCATCAGTATAACATAAAGATATGTATTCCTGTCTATTTTGTATGAGTGCCTCATTTTGTAGTCATGAAAGTAATAAAACACTATAGAAGAAAATGTAATAAGGCCTAGGAATGGCTGGTAGAAGCTAAATAGAACACTTAAGCAATTGGGATGTCAATTTTTTATTAAATCAAACACCTTAGATACCTAGACCAGTTTTATATGTATACATTAAAAATGTTCCCTTTTTTATGTGGTCATTTGTTGCCTTCTGAGTTGATAGAACAAAACTGAATAAAGTGGATGTTAGTTGTAGCCTAGTTTGTTTATTTGGTTTGTTTTTGTTTTGTAACAAGATTGTCTTAAAATTACTGAAATGTGGAGCCAGATGTGTTGGTGCGTACCTGTAGCCCCAGCTGTCGGGGGTGCTGAAGCAGCGGGATTGCTTAAGTTCAGTAGTTCAAGCACAAGGTTCAGTAAGCCTAGGTGACAGGGAGACCCTGTCTCCAAAACAAAGCAAAGGGAATATGTACTATTTGTTAGCATATGTAGATAACCCAAATATTTTTAATATAACAATGTCAGAATCAGAACTTAAGTTACGCATGGTGTAGCCCTTCCTACTGTAAATACGTCTCTGCTTGTTTTAGCAGCACATATACTAAATACATCTAAAAGCAGGGATGTAAAGAACACATTTATTTCCTTTTCCTGTCATCTGAACTGAGGAGCACCCTTACTGGAAAGGCCAGCGGCCCCTCCCTGGATGCTAGGCAAGGAAGGCGCTTTCCACTTCTGTGCCACCTCTATCAGATCCGAAAGCCAGGGCTTCCCCAGGCTCCTTTTAGATGGGGACTTTGATAAAGTCAGTGAAGCAGAACCTGTTCAGTATGGTTGACCCATGTCTCCAAAAACAGACATGGATGAGGATTTTTCCTCCTGTGTGTCGTCCTTGCCCCCGTGAAGAGATCCTTTTACTTCAGATTCATTTTAATTTTTGTTCTCGTTTCTAGGTTCACAGTTTTTCAAACTTGTGACATTTCTGTACGATTTTCCCCCTCCCCATCAAGTGCATTTTTATTTTTTAATTGCAGGAGGGGAGGGAATCTGTGAACTAGATATCTTTAATCTGTGATGTGGGAGGAAGATTTTGTCAAAGGAAGTTGCAGTGAGGCTCAGAGACTGAGCACCACTTCCCATCCCTCCATTCCGGAGCCACTTGTACACACAAGCTACTAGGAGCGCTAGCGAAGCAGGCTACACTGGCTGTCCGGCTGCTCTCTGTGTTTCTGGTATCTGTTTCGTCTGTCACACTGTACAAGAGTTGAAGGAGGAATGATGTTTGCCTTCAAGAATAGTGAAGAATACAAAGTGAGCAGTGTTCACATGGAAGTCAAAGTAGGATGCTAGGAGCACACAGGAAGGGCTTGCTCTGGGAGCTTGTGGCGCCCTAGTTACCTGCTTGCTATTTTCTAGGTGAGCACTACTGTGCTCCCGTAATTCCTCCGGCAGCTGGTCCCACTTGGTGTAGCACTTCAGGAACCTTGTGAACACAGCACACTCACTTTGCGGTCATTAAGTATCATGTTTTAAAAATGTCTTCCTTATGTACCTGGCTATGCCTGAGTTATGCTTTTCCACTTTGCCAGGTCACTTCTTTAGGCCCCCTCAAGAAGCAAGACTTCTTCCCCAGCACCCCCATTCACCCTTGCGTCTGTGCTGTGGGGCTGATGCAGCAGAAGAGTCCAGAAATAGACCAACATATATGTATACAGCTGGTTGGTAGGGATGTCTTGAAAACATGATGGAATAAGAGGATGCAAGATACAAAGTTAGAAAATGGATCCATGCCATATATAAGACGAAGTGGATTAGAATCCTAAAAGTATAGTCCAAAACCGTATCATTTCTGGGGGAAAAAAAGCATTCAATCTTGGGTTAGGCAGAGATTTTGAAGGAAAAAAAAAAAAAAAACTGATAAATCGTCCTTGATCAGACTTGCAAACCTCTTTGAAAGAGACTAAGAACAGAAAGGCCAAAGTGTGGCAGAAAATATTTGTAAAACATTTCCTTTAGAGGACATACATCTAGAATACACCATCCAAAACTCATTAAGTCCACCGTCTGCCCATTTAAAAAGTATGCAAAATATCAAAGTCCTCTATTAAAAGAGGACCTGCAGATGGCAAATAAGCACATAAGATACTCAGTGTAATTCCTAGAAAATGCAAATTTAAGCCACAATGAAATATCACCCTATGTCTATTAGAATGGCTGAAATTAAAGGTGCTTACCCATACACGGGTGAGGATGTAGAGGAACCTGAACGTTCAGTGCCAGAGGGGCTGTGAGACATGCCATGACTCTGGAGAGCAGTTTGGCGGTTTCTTCCACACTTCACACCAGTAGTTTCTTGCCAGGAGGAAAGCACCCCCCATGAAGACTTGCTGGGATCAATCCACATGTCTACTGGCAGATAAGTGGGTACGTGGCATGAGATCCATGCAGTGCTTGGTGCTCCACGGGAGAGAGGAACTTGCTGCATGCCACATAGACACGTCTCAAAATGATCATTCCCAAAGACCAAAACTGTGCTGTGTGATTTCTTCTAAATTAGACAGCGGAGGGAAAGTATGGGAAGACCAGTGGTGGCAGGGGACATGGAGGGATGGGCTATGGATGTGTTCGGTATCTGGATGTGGTTCTCGTCAAAACTCAGGAAACTGCGTCCTTTAAATGTATGCAGTTTACTGTAGGTTAATTATGCCTTAGTTTAAAAGAATGCTCTGGTCATACCTACTCTTTTAAAAGAGCTATTTCATACTTGCCCTTTCCTCACCTTCCCTCCTCACTTCTGATACTTTTGTTCCTATATCACAAAGATGGAAGCAGTGCAAAAAACTTTTACAAGGTTACACCATCACATCTGCTACCCTCCAACCTGTACCTATATCCATATGCTCACCACTAAAGCCATGGTGTGGTGGCGTTCCACCCAGGCAGGCCTGCCCCCGGGCCCCATCCTAAATGTGTCTACTGGGTTGTTCCTAAAAGCATCCACCATTGCTGTGACCTCTCCCACTAACAATTCTGACTTCACTTTCTCCGCGGACTTTGCAGGGTCACTTTCGTCTTCAGCATACGCCTTCAGAGAGTTAGCTCGTGCTCCTTCAGCTCCACTCCAGTGAGGGGTTGCTTCTGCTGTTCCACTGAAATTGTCTTGCAAAGATCTCAGGTCTCATCTTTCCTGTCTCTTCTGCCACTGCTGATTTATTTTCCATTGAAACCATTTCCTTAGCTGCCAGAACACTGCACTCCTGATTTTCTTCTACCTGTGTAGATTCTGTTTCTTAAACTTCACTGGCTCTGCCTTCTCTCCTAAATGTTACGAACCCCAGGGCTCAGTCTGGGACCCCAGTTGGCTAGGGGGTCAGTCTTAGGCCCGTACAGGTCATCTATACTAACCATTCTCAGATGCACACACCCCCATCCTGCTTTCCTTCCTTACACTGCACACAACAGTGTGCAGCTACCTATGTGGCTTTTTTCTAGAGATCCCCACTTAGGTCCAGAGCACAACCTGCAATGCCCCCCAAAGGCTCATTGCTAGGAAAGCTTGGTTGCTAGCTGATGGGCTTTTGGAAGATGGCCGGGTCATGAGGTCTTTAACCTCCTTTGTGGATAATACACTGATGAGTCTGTAGCTCAGCTGACTAGCTGGAAGCAGGTCCCTGGGGGCGACCTTGAGGATATGCTTGGCCTCTGCGGAGCTCTCCATGTGCTTCCTGTTGCTGTGAGGTGAGCAACTTTCCTCCATCAGGCCCTGCCACCACGCTGTTTTGTACCTGACTGAAGGCCTCAAAGCAGTGAAGCCAGCTCTCCAGGAGCTGAGCCTTCTGAAACTGAGCCAAAGTTACCCTCCCCTTCCTCCAAGGTATCCCACAGGGGTGGGGAGCTGGCACCATCCCTGCCTGTGTCTCTCAAACCCCTCCGCCTCCTGGGTAAGGAGTTGGAGCCAAAGGTTAAAGTTGCTAAATCAAAAATGTTGGGAAGACCACCGACACTTTTCCTCACGCGCCCCATGTCCAGGCTGAGAGCAACTCCATTCTCTTCAGAACAGGTACGGAGTGAACCGCTTCGCTCCACCTTGGCTGCCGGCCTCCCCTGCCTGCCTCACAGCTGTTCCTCCTGGGCTCCCTGCCTCTGCCCTTGCTTTCTTTTTTCACTCCAACACTGGACCACTCCCGTGAAAGACTGACATCAGATCACAGCAGTCCTCTGGCCCGAGCCCTTTGATGGACTGCCATCATGACATCAGCAGGGTTACTGTCACCATAGCCTTCAACACCAGCAGGACCTGCACTACCCTCTGCTTCCCCTCTGCCCCTCACCCGTGTTTGCAGCCCGGGGCCTCAGGGCCTTTGCACTGTTTGCTGTGCCTCAAGTTCAGTCAGGCTTCCTCAGGCTGCTCCTGAACTGAGGCACATCTAAAAGTGCAGCTGGCTGGGTATTTCTCTTCTGCTGCACTTTTCATACTTTCTTTGTGTCTTCTTGAGACAGGGTCTCAGTATGTAGTTCAGGCTAGTGTTGAATTCATTTTGTAGCCCAGGCTGGTCTCGAACTCAGAGTGATCCCCTTGCTTCAGCCTCCCGAGTGCTGGGATTACAGGTGTGCACCACCATGCCCGGCTCATTTTTTCATGCTTTTTAACATGCTGTGTGGTTTACTTATGTTTGTACATTTTTCTCACTTGAATGTAAGCTCCAAAGCTTTTACTTATAAACCAAATTATTATTGTATTCTTAGAATATAGAACGGTCCCTGGCACATATCTGGTTCTCAGTACTGCTGACTAAAATGGTTAAAATAAAACTTGTTCTCTGCATTTTAAAAAGAGTTTCAGTCTGCAGAGGTAACTGCACTTCCAACCCTGGGCGCAGACATCCACAGGTGTCGTGGCACACATTGTTCTGGCGCATGCGCGTGCGCGCGCGCTTGTTTTTAACTTTACACTGCATGGACACCCGCACACCCCCACTGGGTTGAACCCAGGGCCTTCACATGGGCTATGTCCTCAGCCCTTTGGTCTGGTTTATTCTGAGACCAGGTCCTGCTACGCTGCACAGGCTAGAGTCCTCCCTGTGATCTGGCTTCAGCTGCCCAGTGCCAGCACGCACCCCACGGACATCTTCTGTCGTATATAAGCAGCTCTCCGTTTTTTGTTTTTCCTGTCTGGGATTTTGAGGCATAATCTTGCTAAGTTGCCTCAGTTGGCCTTGAACTTGAGATCCTTCTGCCTCAGCCTCCTGAGAAGCTGTGACAACAGGTGGAAGCCATCTGGAGTTCTTTTGGGGATCAGATTTTGCTCGCTGTGCTGTCCAGGCTGGTCTCTAACTCGGGTTCGTATTATCCGCTTCTGCCTCAGCACCACAACACTCACCTTTCCCCAGTCCTAAAACTGTGGCTGTGCTGTCTTCAATTATGTGGACAGTTCGGCATTTTAGTTTTCTGAATGGTGGTTAGCCCATTTAATTACATGTTCTAGTTAACATTTCCTCCATATTTTTTATACTTAGGCTAGTAGTTGTCTTTTTAGGCTAGTATTTGTTTTTTTAGGCTGGTATTTAAGATGAATACCTAAGAGACTGCTAAGTCACCAGAAATTTTTGGTGCAAACTGCCCCCAAGTGTAGTAATTAACACTCCTATCATCAAGGGTATGAGAGTCTGTTTGCCCACACCGTCAACTTAATATATTTCCTGCAGTATTTGTGAGCGGTACTGATTGGAATGTGCGCGCGCGCGCTCATCTCGTAGGAGAACGCTGAAATGGACCCCATTCCCTCGAGGGTGGGTTGGGCAGGAGTCCGCCAGCAGCAGCTCACAGATTCCCGGCCACTGGTCAGGCAGTGAGCAGAGCCGGGTCCCAGCCGCCCCGCGGATGCGGGTGCTCCGGGGCCCAGGAGCCGCCGGGACGCCCCGGCCCCGCCCGCCGTGCACGCCGACCGCCGCCGAAGCCGACGCGGCCTCGGCCTCCCGCCCGCCGCTGGCTCCCGCTCCCTCGCTGGGGCGAGCAATGCAGTGGCCGTGCTTTGGCCGAGGATGGCTTCTGAACGGAGGTTGCAGAGGGTCTCGCTCCGCGGCTCGGCCCAGCAGTCGGGCAGCGCGCGTCCCGCAGAACCGCAAACCGCGAGCCGCGCCCTGGGGTGAGCAGGGGCGCCGCCGGCCACTGCACGCTTCCTTCCTCGATGACCGAGGCGCCCGCCGCTGAGCCTCACGAAGCCAGAGCCAGAGCGGAGGGGTGGTTCGGGACCTCGCCGCTCACCTTGGCTGAGGAAGACGCCGTTTTCCAACTGAAAACCTCGATTCGCCCAACTCCACTCCACAGCGAAAGACTTCCGAGCCAATTGCCCCTGCGCGAGCCCCTCCCGCCCGGCCCGAGGCAGTACGCGCGCACAGCGCCCCGGGGCGGGGCCCGCGCGTGTTGTGGTTACCTGGATACCGAGACGCAACAGTATCTAGGGCTGGAGAGAGCAGCCGGGTGTGCGAAGTTTCTGCGGCGGCGGTTGGCCCTCATTCTCCCGGAGCCCGAGGAGGAGCCGGTAGGAGGGATGCCCCAGGAGGGACGGGGCGGGGAGGCGGCGCTGCCCGGCCCTCAGCACATCTTGATTCCCCCAGGCTGTCGCGGTCCGCTGCAGCGATGCCGCTTCCCGACACCATGTTCTGCGCGCAGCAGATCCACATCCCCCATCAGCTGCCGGACATCTTGAAGCAGTTCACCAAGGCCGCCATCCGCACGCAGCCCGCCGACCTGCTTCAGTGGTCCGCGGGGTAAGCGGGCCTGCAGCCTGGTCTTGCGCCCTCTGCCCTCCCTCCTGTCTGCTTGTTTCTGTCTAGGGACCACTGCTACTGCTGTCTTTGACCGCGAGACCAGAAACTTCAGAAATGCTCGTTTACCTGCAAAGTTGTGGCAGTCGGTTGTGCAGGTGGACTAAGGCTTACGAAGCAATCACCTTAGGCAAGCAGTTTGTTAGAGCAGAACCCCCAAGGGTCCCCGCAGTGGTCACCCCAAGGCCCGCGGAGTTCACAGCAAGGTGACCTCCGGGTGCTTGGGGCAAGCAAGTTAACAGGCCGTAGAACCAACATTCTGAAACATTTCATGGAAAAGCTCTTTGCCTGCTCTTGGTACACAGACAGAAGGCCATTTGGTTAGTGGCAAGAGTCACCTGAGTGTAACTTTGATATGTTTAGTAACTGACATCGAATTTCGCTGACTTTCTCTAAACTGCGCACATAACCAGAGTTGATTAGTTTCCTTTGGCTGTTGTAACAAACGACCACAACACTTCACAACTGAAAATAGCATTTATCTTTACAGCTCTGGAGACAATGCACCAGCATCAGTTTCACTAGGCTCAAATCAAGGCCTGGGCCAGGCTTTGCTCCTCCTGGGGGTTGAAGGAGATTCCCTGCTGCGTGTTTGCACTCTCCAGGTTCTAGAGCTGCACTCTGTGGACTTCTTGCTCACAGGCTTTCAGTTCTCTCTCTGCTTACTTCTTTCAATGTTTTTGAGACTGGCCTGGAACGTAAGGCAATCCTCCTGCCTCAGCCTCCAGAGAGCTGGAATTACAGGCTTGCACTACCATGCCCAGTGTTATGCCTATCTCTTCTGAGAACATGTGTGATTTACATTTAGGAGGTGTCCAGATAATCCAGGATAATTTTCCCATTTAAAATTGGTAACCTAGCCGGGTATGGTGGTACCCACCTGTAATCACAGCACTGAGGCTGAAGCAGGAGGATGGTTGCCAGTTTGGGGCCAGCCTGGGCTACAAAGTAAGTTCAAGAACAGCCTGAACTGCATAATGAGACCCTCTCTCAAAGAGACAAAAATAAAATAAAATTGGTAACCTGCAGAGACGCTGTTACCATGTACAGTAACACAGGACCAGAGATAAAAACTGTGGTGTCAGGGGTGGGGTGTCATTTAACAGAACTGCTTGTTAACTCACTACCTGTCTTCTGTGAGTAGTACCTTTTTTTTTTTTTTAGTCTTTTTGAGACAGGGTCTCGCTATGCAGTTTAGGCTGGCCTTGAGCTCACTTTGTAGCCCAGGCTGGCCTCAAACTCGCAAGGATCTTCCTGCCCCAGCCTCCTCCCGAGTGCTGGGATTACAGATGTGCACCACCATGCCTGGCCCTGTGACTGCTACCTTCCAGTGCCTTTGAAAACTTCTTTCAATGTTCTTCCTTAAAAAAAAAAAGAAATACATATATGGCCTCTAGCTTTAGCCAATATTCAAGCCTAAATAAAAGATAGTAAGATTTTTATAAAAGTTTCTTTACACTGTACAAAAAGAATTCAAAGATTCAGACTTTTCTTTCCCTCTTGGAAGCTCAAATTATATTTGGTAACACATTAGAGACAATTATCTTCAATGGCATTTTAATTTGAAAGGCTTACTGGGAGTTTTCTGAGTGCCCCTTGCTGCTATTTTCTCTCAAGAACAGATATGGGGTTTGGGAGAAATCCCGGTGGGCCTCAGTCACCAGGCGCTGTGCTTGCATCCCCAGCCCAGAACGTCCCCAGCACTGGCACCTGCGGAGGCCAGACCTGGAAGAGCTGGCATTAGCAGGAACTGCTCAGTGTGTAAACGCAGCTTCGAGCGAGTTGAGCAGAGGGCGCCCCGTCTTGGGAAGACTTTGTGGGCGGAGTGTGGCTAAAGCAAGTCCTGGCACATGGTCACGAGGGACAGGGGCCAGAGGAGGACAGACAGCTTAAAGGCAGGACTGAAACTGAGGCTGCAGGTGAAAGTCACTGTGCTGTATGGGCTGGGCGGGCAGCCCTGCGTCCTTGCAAGTCTTTTCCAAGGAGACCCTCAGGTGGCCTGCATCACAGCCGTGTCCGCTTTCTCCCAGACCTGTCTGTGCCATTGGGCTGCACATTCAGCTGCACATGATGTCATCACGTGCCACAGAAACAGCCCACTGATAAAGCAGCTTTGGTGTCCAGGGAAGCGGTGAAGTGTAACCTTCATCGGTCTCACTGGCAAGCAGGCTGTCCTGAGCCAGGTGTGGTGCCTCACACCATTTAAGAGGCTGAGGCAGCAGGATTGCCATGAGTTCAAGGCCAGCCTGAAGTATGAAGCAAAACCCTGTCGCAAAATAATGAAAGAATAAAGCAGCCTTTCTAACTTAGACAGGACTGGCGTGAGGTTGAGGGTCCAGGGGTGGAACACAGGGGTGGGAGGTGTTCGCCTCTGGACCTGTATCCACCAAGATGTCAGCAGGGCCACCCACACTCTGACCTGACCACCAAACTTGTCTCCAGAAATTACCAGTGCCTTAGGAACATGGATCAAAACTGCTCCCTGTGAGAAGCCCAACTCTGAAAGCCTTAGGAGCCTGGGGAGTCCTTTGATCTGTTCGGAAGAGTCACTTACCAAAGAGATGCTCAGGCGCCCTAGCGGCGTTCCCTAGCAGCACTCTGTAGCAACACGCTCAGCATCGTTGGGGCCAGCCCTCTAGCTCTTTCTCCCAGCTGCCTGGCTTTGCGCTTTTCCTCAAATCACTCGTCCAAGCATGGAATGGAGCTCAGGTCTCTCACAAGCATGAAAGGTTAAACTTGAGAAGGGAGTAGATGGGACGAGGCGCGACCGTGCTTGCAGGCTGTCCAACGTGGCTTCGCCTGTGTGAGTCTGCGGCACACGTTTGGCACGCTCCCGGCTGCTCCTCTTCACCTGCTGCCTGTGGCCCTGGTGGTGCGTTCGTGTCACCTTCGAGCCCTGCCACCCCTTCTGGTGTTGAGGGGCTCACAGAGGACTCCACCTGACCCCTTGGCACCCAGCTTCTTCCTGTGACCCCAGCACGCCGAGAAGGAGCACCTGAGAGGGAAGACAGCGGGCAGGGCCGGGAACCCGAGGGCCACCGTGCTCTTGGGTCCTCTAGAGTGAGGGCCAGAGCTGTCCTGGCAAGGCTGAGGAGGGGGAGCCACACACACATCACAGGGTGCCAATGCTTACAGGAACAGCAGGTGTCAGGGAGCCTCTTCTCAGCCACACTGGGCCCCTCCCCACCCGGGGAGCCCCAGGAGCATACAGGCAGGCAGAAAAACCAAGGCACACAGTTGACTAAGTCAGAGAGCTGGAACTGGAAAGTGTCACGGGTACCTCTGGGGTTTGGGGGCCCACTTGACTTGGATGCCCTCATGTTGACTAGCACCTTCAGGGATGTCTCTTGTTATCAGATATTTTTTAGCTTTGTCGCAAGGAGATCCTCTTCCTATCAAGGACAGAGTTGAAATGCCCATGGCAACCCAGAAAACAGACACAGGCCTGACCCAAGGACTCCTGAAAGCCCTGCACAAGCAGGTAGGAGGTGTCCCACTGCTGTGTTTCTAACCCTGTGGGCTGAGCCTTGCTTGGGTCACCCTGCCTGCCTTCCTGCCGGATACTGAAAGAACCCCCAAAAAGCTGTCCATGTGTAGACTTTAGAGAAGTGATGTGTGTGATGTTGCATGCCTGTAACACCAGCTACTTGGGAGGCTGAGGCAGGAGGGTCCCAAGTTTATAAAGGCCTAGAGATGTGGCTCAGTGGTAGAATACCCAATTGTGATCCCTAGCACACACACGTACATGTGAAATATAATTTCTTTTAAATACAAAATTAAGATGAGGCGGATTCTGCTGAACTAAAAAACATAAAGCAAAAACTACAACAGGAAATTCTGAAAATGAAGTACCAGGCCTTGGTGTGGCCAAAGGGCATTCTGAGGTCAGGAATATCCCTGATCCTGACCTGAGGAGAAACAGTCCCAGGAGTGAAGGGCGGAGCTGGGGAAAGACACTGATTCCCCAACCACAGTGACCACTTGCCAACCAGCGGTCATGGGTTGTTGGGCACAGTGGAAGCAATGCCCTGGCACTCAGCTTTGGGGGGCCAGGGATGAAGCTCAGCAGCACAATGCCTGGCAAGTGTGAGGACCTGAGTTTGAGTCCTAGTAAATTTTTTCCCAAAAAAATTTCTCCTGGGTAACTATTACCATGCTTAGGGGACTGGATTTTTACTTCCTGTCGTTTACTTTTGTGGTTCTTGGGTGCAAACCCAGAGCCTCTGCACTGAGTTCCATCCCCAGCCCTTTTTAAAAATTTTTATTTTGAGACAGGCTCTTGCTAAGTCACTCAGTTGCCCAAACTGGGTTCAAACTTGTAATCTTCCTGACTCAGCCTCCCAGAGTGTTGGGATTACAGGTGGGCACCACCAGCCACTGCTAGTACTGGATTTTTAAATGTTTTTTTCATTGAAGTGTGTGTGTGTGTGTGTGATTTCAGACAGCAGAGAATCTTGTACCCACTGTCTGCCCATTTTGGGGGGTTGTGACTTGGTGCATATTTGTGTTCCCGTCCTCTGTCCCTTTGAGACTTAATCTGTAGCTGCCTCGCTTGCCACCCCATGTTAGGCTGACACAGCAGTAGCATCTGTCCCCCCGTTTGCGGGAGGCGCCCCAGGCTCCTAGCCCCATTGATGGTGTCATCTGTCTCCAAACAGTGCAGCCACAAGCCGGAAGTGACCCTGGTGGACCTGGAGCATAGGTGGCAGACGCTGTGCCTGCCCATGGAGAGGCTAAGGGCGCTGCTGCAGCTGGACCCCTGCAAAGACAGCATTGAGTGGATCAAGTTCCTGGGCCTGGCCTGCAGCACTCTGGGCGGGGTACGTACCCCGGTGACATCTTCCTGTCTGGTTCAGACATATTACTGTGGCATGGTTACTCTGCACACCTGTAATCTCAGCACTCAGGAAGCTGAGGCAGGAGAATTAACTCAAGTTCGAGGCCAGCCTGGGCTACAAAGTGAGCTCAAGGCCAGCCTGAACTTCATGGCAAAACTCTGTCTCAAAAAAAAAAAAAAAAAGAAAAGAAAAAAAAATCCCACGTTACTTGAATAATTCTGACTTAAAAAAATAATTTTTTCCCCAGAGGCCCATCATATGTTCAAGCTTGTAGTTATTTTTAAACTGCTCATGAATACCTCAATGTCACAGGAATGCTTTGCTTTAAAAGATATTAGCTGTAGATAACATACGTGGGTACTGTTAAACATGGAGCTTGGCTTTAAAAGAGAATGCAGCAGTGATGTTTTTATCAAATGACCTTATTTTGTAAAGTACTAATATCTATTTTCCTGGTTTGTGGAAAGAGGCATGAAATTATACTTCAGTTACAGTCAGCTGTTTTTCTTTTTTAAGACTAAAGATTGAACTCAGGGCCTTCACACTGAGCTATATCCCAGCCCTTTTTTTACAAAAAAATTTGAAACAAGGTCTCCCTGAGTCGATAAGCTGCCCAGGCTGGACCAGAGCTCATGATCCCCTGCCCCTCACAGTTACCTGCGCGTTAGCAGCTGACAGCCGGGGCGGCTTTGCTGCTGGTGCTGCATAGCTCATGCCACTGAGGGACACAACTCGGACAGCCCTCATGCACAGCCCCTGTGTTGGAGGTGACCGTCTGGACCCCGGAGGGCATGGAGGCCGGGCGAGGCTGGCAGGGCTGGGTGTGGCTGGTGCCTTGCAGCTGGCGTGAGATGTTCCCCTGGGCTTGGGCAGTTGGGACAAGGGGCAGTTGGCTCTTCCACTTACAGAGAAAGGGTCGTAGCTGGTCAAGGGGGTGCATGCATATAGCAGGCTGAGGCAGGAGGATGGAAAGCCTTAGACCACTGGGCAATGTCATGACTTAACGAGACTTTGCTCCAAACTAAAAATATAAGAACAAAAGAGCAGAGAATGTAGCTCAGTGCGGAGGCCTTGGGTTCAGTCTGCCACAGACAGACAGACAGACAGAGGCTGAGGAGGAAGGAGGACCGGCCCTCTCTGCTATACAGACGCATCCTCCCTTCTCTAGTCTTTGGACTCCAGAGTACTACACCTGACTAACTCCTGGTCTGCTTCTCAGCACACACCCTCTGGTCCATACAGACGCCTCTTTAATGTTAATATATACAGATGTATTTTCTTTTGAGACAGGGTCTGGCTATGGGAGCTCAAGCTGGCCTTGAACTGTTCAGCCCAGGCTGGCCTCAAACTTGCTGCAATCCTGCCTCAGCCTCCTGAATGCTGGGATTATGGGTGTGAGCCACCACGCCCAGCTTAATTAGATTTTAATTTTTAAAAATTAAAAATTATACAATAATTATATACCTGAACCTAGCCCACATGGTCATTCACAGACAGCATCTTTCCCCTGAGTCCTGTCGGGTCCTCCCGGTCTGAGTGACAGTCCCAGACCCCGTGCTTTCACCTCAAAATACAGGGCCTGGTGTGGGCTGGTTTGCTGTCCGCGACCCTGCCGGGGCCTGGAGGTGCCCTCTCCCAGCCTCACTCTCGCCCCTGCTGGGCAGATGCAGCACTGCAGCTCCCGGTTCCACCCTGCCGGAGACGCGCCGGGGACAGCACTGGTCAGGCTGGCAGTGCCAGTCCCGGTGGGTGGTGTTTCCCCCAGCCTGGTTGACAGAGCTGAAGGTCCCTAGAGGGTTTCTCTTCGGGCGCTGTTGGGAAGGGCAGAGGAGGAAGCATTTTCCGGCGCTTTGCCTGGAGCTCTGTGCAGTCAGGACTAGGGTGAAACAGAGCCCAGGCGTGATGTCTGAATGCGTCCCGATGTTTCTGCCTCGAGACGAAGCTGTGAAGGTCTCATGTAGCCGTGAAGAGAACAAGTGGAACAGTTCACGTTTGGGATAAAACTTTGTAATTTTCTTACCCCCAGTCATGAAAACGAAGCCCCAGGTTTCAAACAAAACTGAATCTGTTCAGGAAACCAAGGTCCTTTATCCATGTATGATATGTGACGCTAGATGGAGACATTTCATTATGGATAGAGCCTCACCGTCTAAACTCAGTAGGTGGTGTAGCGCACACCTGTCATCCTAGCACCCAGGAGGCCGAGGCAGGAGGATCGTTGGGAGTTTGAGACCAGCCTGGGCTACAAAGTGAGCTCAAGGCCAGCCTGAATGCACAGTGAGACCCTGTCTCAAAATGACTAAAAAAAAAAAAAAAAAAAAAAAAGCCACCCTGGACTGTATTAGGAGACCCTGTTTGAAGACAAATATTTTCTGAGCACTGCTTGGCACCTAGCCTGGCAATGCCTTGATGTACCCCACGTGCCAAAGGCTTTGGGTCCAGGGTGGCGCGATGGTCCAACCCTAATGCTAGAGTTGGCAGGTGGCCCTTGGGGCGTGGCACCCTGGAGAGGGACTTCTCCAAAGATGGTGGTTGCCTGGTATGGTGGCGCCCACCTGAGATCCCTGCACCCAAGAGGCCAAGGCAGAAGGACTGCCATGAGTTCGAGGACAGCCTGGGTTATACCATCCCAGACAGACAAAAAAAACTGAAGTAGTTGTTTGGGAGAGGAGCGAGCTGCCCTCTGTCTCTGGCCTCCCATCTAGGACATGACTGCCCATCTGCGAGTTCACTCGAGTCCCAGCAGAAGCTGCACCAGGCAACCAACCTTGGACTTGCAGCCTCCCCAGAGGGAGCTACGGAAACCTCCTTGCTTCCTGAGTACCTCCCCTAGGGTATTTTGTGACCCTCATAGAACCTGAAGGACCTAAGTGGGGAAGGCTGTGAGCGCACCGTCTCTAGACTTTCAGAGGTGACATTCTGTGATCTCTTTGGAGTACCGGGTGGCTCAAGGTGTAACTTGCCTGGGGCAGTGAGCAGGTGACCGAGGCTGGGACAGTGTTGTTAGGACAGTGCTGGTGGGCAAGGCCACTTGGCCGCCTCCCCCCTCCCATGTGCTGGGCTTGCTCAGCAGAGCAGGGTCCTTAGGTGCTGTGACTCCCACCCTCACACACAGCGGCGCATAGCCTCGTGCCCTAGAGACCCTGGTGTCAGCGCCAGCTCGGATTCTGTCTCCAAGGTGGAGAGCTTTCACAGGAGCACTGCGAGCTAGTCTGTACCTGCGTGCTCCCTCCAGAAACCTGTGAGAAAGCAGCCCCACAGAGGGCAATGCCCGCTGCCAGCCTGTGAAGTGTGCTGCACTTTGTGAGTCTCAGGAGCAACTTCTCTGGTTAAAACAGAAAATATGATGTGACTGAAAAATATTGGGACTGTTGGAATTTTTAAAACTTAAAGATAGAACTGGGCATGGTGGCCCATGCCTGTAATCCCAGCACTCGGGAGGCTGAGGCAGGAGGATCACGTAGTTCGAGGCCAGTCTGGGCTACAAAGTGAGCTCAAGGCAGCCTGAACTGCATAAGGAGATCCTCACCTCTGAGGAGGGTATGGCGGCTCTGGTCTTAACAGCTTCACCATCCTCCGGACCACAGCAGTGACGCCCACAGCCAGGCACGCAGGCGCACTCAGAAGGCCCTTGCCTCCCACCTAGGTCAGCACCTTCTGACTCACTGCTTTGCGCGACTGCGACCGGGGCAGGGGACGCGGGTGGGAGACCCAGCCTCCTCATCAGCAGCCCTCTCCCAGGACAGTTTTTTGACTTTTTCTTCTTTGTACTGGGGATTAAACCCAGGGATTTGTACTGAGCTGCATTCCCAGCACCCCTGCTTTAAAATCTTTCATTAAAATTTCTTAGGGTTTATTTTAAGTTGCCCAGGCTGGGTTCCAATTTGAGATCCTCCTGTCTCAGCGTCCCCCAGATTGCTGGGCTCACACATGTGTGCCACCGCACCAACTTTTCCGCCTCTTTTTAAAGAAATTTCTTTCCTTAGGGAGGATCAGCCAGGGGAGTTGGAGATGAGAAGTCTGAGATCTCATGAGGAAGAGATCATGTGGACCATGGCTGTCCATGGTAGAAGTTGGGACAGGCGGGGCACTGGGGACTGGGTGGGTGCCCTGGACCGGCTGCAGGGACCCAATGAGCAGGATGGAGTGGGGGGGGGGCTGGGTATTGGCAGTCTTGGGACCACGTCCACCCCTGTTGGTAACAGCATCCTTGGGTGTCCCTGGGCCTGATGGAGCATTGGCTTACTATCACCAAGTGGCCAAGGACAATGTGGTTCTGGTATTTACACACTGTGGAGCACTGCTCTGCTGGGAAGAAGGGCAAATGCAAGCCATTTGTAAAACGTCAGCTGAGCCTGTTGCCTAGAACTTGAGTGAAGGAAGCCGGGCTCACAAGTGTCCTTAAGTATCATGTTTCTGTCAAATGAAAAACCCAGATGAAAATAAATGAAAGAGCAAAATAAAGGAGAGAACAGGAAATAGGCAGGTGGGTCCTTGCAAAATGGAGGGGTGAGAGATGGCAGGGCCACAGTAGGGAGGGGCCCTGAAAAGAAGGAGATGCAATGTCACAGGCCCAATCCTCATCTCCTAGACTAACATGGACCAGCCGAAGAAAGCCACAGCAATTCACATGAATAAAACATGAAGGAAATTAAAATTTAAAAGTGGAAGGAGGGCCGGGCGTGGTGGTGCACGCCTATAATCCCAGCACTCAGGAGGCTGAGGCAGGAGGATCGCTGTGAGTTCAAGACCAGGCTGGGCTACAAAGTGAGCTCAAGGCCAGCCTGAACTGCATAGTAAGACCCTGTCTCAAAAAGGCAAATAAAATAAAAGTGGAGGGTGGCATCAGAGGGCTGTGGTGCAGCCTGGCAAGGTGCCTGCTAGGTTCTGACCCACCCTGACACTGGTCCCATCCAGGGCTGGACTCTGTGTGCTGTCCTCAGCAGTCATCCCCCTGGTCACTGGAGGACAGTTCTGTGAGGCCGCCCTGCTTCCTGGCCCTTGGTGTCCCTGTCCAGCCTCTGTACCCCACATGGCCCTTGGGTCCTCAGGTGGCCGAGTGACCATAACCCTCTGTGTTTCCAGTCCCTGAACTCGGCCATGAAACACTTCTGTGAGATCCTCACCACCGACCCTGAGGGTGGCCCGGCCTGCATCCCGTTCGACACCTTCTGCTACATCTACCGCTACCTGTCCCGGCTGGACTCGGACGTCTCTGCTCAGGAAACGGAGGTGTACCTCGAGACGCTGAAGAAGAGTGTGTGAGTAGGGCTGGGGTCATTGGCACTGCATCTCCCCTGCTCTGCTGAGCGACGCTTATCCCAGCAGGCCAGCCAGAGACGCACGCTCACCTCCCCACTGGGCTGAGTGTAGGCTGTCCCCAGGCAGTACTGAGGTTCGCTTTGCTTAGGTATCAGGAGAACCTGTACCCTGAATTTACCTCAATTCTTACATACACCAGATCAGGTGCTTTAAAGTGACTCCAGGTTAGAGGGAGATATCAGCATTCTCTCCACACGGTGGAGCGGAAGGTGTTATTGCCATGTTCCCCACCGCAGGCCCTTGGATGGTGCTAGCTGCAGAAGTCCGAGGACATTGTTGACTTAGCACAGTGCTGGATGCAATGACCGTGTGTGACATGTTCTACCAGGGGTGATCAGCAACTCTAGTGTTTAGGTTTTAAAAAGTTAAAAGGAGCATTGCCATCGACCACCTCAAAACCCTCCCCCTCACTTTGAACTCAGTTGTCCCCTTGTTCTTGCCACTTCCTGAGGCTGTTCTGGAATTCTCCTTTTGTGAGTGTCTTCACAAGGTGTGATGGAAAACATGGTGAACCCTGCTGTGAGCGCCACCCGGCAGAAAGGCAGGCTCCTAAAACCACGAAGGCAGGCCTGGACCCATGTGACTTTGGGCTCCTCCCCAAAGTCAAGGGGACCGTGAACGGATTCAGGACATTGCAGTAGCGGTGATGACACGGCCATAGACACTCAGGCGAGGGGACCCCAGAGCCGCTTCAGAAAGTGGCGAGAATGACTGACGTGTCTTTACTGTCATCAGTTTTTAAAATTTAAACAGTCATTTTCGTTTTCTGTGGCCCTGGCGTGTGGCATTTGCATGGGGTATACAGGGTCTGTGATGGCCCTTGGGCCCTTGTGGTGGCCCCCACACCCACCTTCGAGCGCCTGTCCTCATTCCCCGAAAATGGCCTCAGCTGCCCCCCATGACTGCTCCCAGGTTCCCACTCCATGCACCAGAGAAGCTAGACTGGCAGGGGGACAGTCCTTTGGGGCGCCCCCTCTCCCAGTTATATTTCAAATCACTGTTGGGAGTGACCCTGGGGCAGCCAGGAGGGGTGTTGTCAGCATCACCAAGGGTGGGCGGGCGGGGTGACCCAAGCACAGGTCCCTCCACATCTTGACAGTGACATGGGACATGTTTGCCTGGGCTTGGCCCTGTCATTAGGGCTGTGATAAGCAGTGTGGCCCTCGACACTTCCTCCTCCCTCCTGTCCATTGTCTTCTGAGATGGGGTCTTGCTGAGTAGCTCGGGCTGGCCGTGAACTCACTGTGTAGCCCAGTCCGGGCTTGAAACCAGTGATGTTCCTGCCTCATCCTCCCAAGTGCTGATGTTACAGATGTTTACCACCACACCCAGCTAGAATCCCTTATTTCTGGTGGAAGAATTACTGGTGAGAGACCCTCCATGACCAGTTTTTAGGGTGGACCTTTTAGTTTACAGCATTTTATAGAAATTGTGTTGACTATGCCACAGGAAATTACTAACGGCTTCCTCCATATCCATTTCTGGTCCGGGAATTCTAGGAAGAATGACATGATAGGAGTTTCGGACTTCTTCATTCCACAGAGAAACCCTCTGTAACTTTGAAGAGAAAGCTCAGAAGATGGAGGCCAGTCATGGCGGAGGCATTTCTACGTCACAATAGTGCTCTGTCCACCTTGGCGACAAATACAACTTGTCACTAACACTTCCGTGGTAGTGTGAGGGTTTCTCTTCATGCAAATGAGGCACAGTCAGTGCGGCCTGGGGCCGAGGCGACCACTGTGTCCACTCTGCCTTGTAGTGGGGACCTCAACTGGGGTCCTGGATGTGGGCAGGTCGCTGATGTGGGTGACATGGAGACACACAGTTCTAATGCCGTGGCCAGGGCTTAGGAGGAGCCGGCTCTGACCTGCCCTCCATGCAGTGAAGCTCGCTAGGCCTCTGGTGGCGTCTCTAGGGGCACTAGCGTGAGGAGCTGTTCTAGTCAAGGTTTGCAAGGAGAACAATACAGGACACATGATTTATAGGGTTATTTTATGGTAGTCACCTAAACAGTCAAATACAAGAGAGTGCAGGAAATCTGTCCACACACTAAAGACCCAAGAATTCTAGCTGAGGGCCTGCATCCCACAGCAATGTCCTGCATGAGTCTAGCTCAAGACCTAGGACCCATAACTGCCTCCCACAAGTCCAACTGGAGGCCCAGAGCCCACAACAATGTCTCTCATGCAGGCCTGTTTCATGAATCTGCGCTGGGAAGGCCCACAGGTCAGTGGTGGAATCTAGAAAGCCTGTGCGGGGTGGGGGTCGGGGAAGGATGTGTGGTAGCAGGCTGAGGGGTCTACACTGGAGCCAGGAAGCAATGCTCAAGGTGAGGAGCACAGCTCCCCCGAAAGCAACAGCGAGGTCCTGAGCTCCTCCAAGATGAGAACGGCTGAGTTCATGGCAGGAAAGCCCGCACAACAGGCTCCTCCAGAAGAACCAACAGCACCACTCCTTCCTCTCCGGTTCTCCTTTTCATGTCACTGGCAACAGTCCTCAGGTGGGCCTCCCACACCCAGCACCATGCTGGTTCAGTTCGGCTGGGTGCTGCACGTTGACCACCAGCTGTCAGTCCACCACAGCAGAAGCACACGTCTAGTGACACCCAAAAAAGAGCCCAATGGCCCCATCTGGACCTAGCACCTCAAGAGACAAAGATTCCCCTGTTGGTCACTTAAAAATACCTACCCACCACACTGAGCCTGTGCAGTGAGGAAAAGCAGCCCTGGCGTTTGCAGGGAGACGGGGAGCCATGGGCATGGACGTGGCTTGTGTTGGAAGTGTGGTGGTTGGTGTCGGAATGCTAAGAGAAGAGGACCTCGTCTCCTGGAGGGAGACGTCAGGCTGGGGAGACTCCTGTTGGCAGGGCTGAGGGCATCCTCACCAGAGCTGGTTGTCCTGAGAGCAGCCCGACTCTGTGCATCTCCAGCCTCTTGTCTGGTGTCATGATGTCTTTCTCCAGCCTCTCTGTGGTCAACCTACTACAGGCACCATGAGCCTGAGCCACAGGAACTGTGGGCTGAATCAACCTCTTTATAAAGTATGCCAGCCTTGGGTATTTTATTATAGCAACAAAAATAGAATTTCAAAAATATCTGCTTAATATCCCTTAATTGCAGGGTTGGAAAAAAACCAGAAAATGTAAATCAGCCCCTAGAGGCTCTGGTTTTATGAGTGAGGAGAGGTCTGACCCACCAAAATACACATCAGAGGGCCTCGGCCCTGAGGCCAACCCGCGAATTCCTTGGTGTGGGTGAGTACCTCTGCGATGGCTTCTGCACTTTTCATATCTGGAGAAAGTGGGTTTTATCCTGATGCTTCTGGTGTGTCAGGAAAAGGCAGGGGCAGTGGTGACTCCAGAAACACATGCGCACCTGTCCCCAGGGGCACCTGCGAGGTTGGGCAAGGCTGCTAATTTTGCTTTTAAAATGACCGAGCTGCAGATCACCCGTTTACCTTCTGATTAGCTGTTATTTCCTGGCAATCACCAGCATACTTATGAATCCTTGCCGTGTGAGGAAATCTCACAAGTGAGTTTCAGACGTAGTGAGATATTTTTAATGTACACCCAATTTAGCAATTAATGAAGAATGAATATATAAATTCATCATGTATAGAGTCTGATTTTGCTCTTTCCATAATTGGCAGCCAGTCATTTTTCCTCAAGTCAAACATTTCCAAAGGTCCTTGAAATGCTTGTCAGCCCGAGGCAGTTTAGCTAAGTGTGGGAAAAATGGGGTGAATTCCGAGCTTCCCACAGAGGAAAGCCTCACTTTGCGGTGTTGCTTCTCAAGTGAGTTTTCTTGGCTGTTGTGTGGTGAGGGTGGGAGCAGCTTGATTGGGTTTTGGGTCTGCCCTGGGGGTGGGGCACCCTGCTGGCTGTGTCTGGTGGGTCCTGCAGGCATGGCCTTGGGTCTGCATCCGCTCCCTGCCCCTTTCTGTCTGGTCTGGGTCCCCTGCTCTGCTTCCTGGATGCCCTGAAGGAAGTAGCTTTGCACACCACATCCTTCCCACAGGTCCTCCTTCCGCCATGATGGCTCCCCCATGGTGGTTCCCCCATGATGGTTCCACCTGGGACCCTGCCAACCATACTCTGAAGCCGTGAGCCAAATCCAGCCTTCCCTCCAGGTTCTGGGTATTGGGTATAGTGTCCAGCAACAGGAAGGCTGAGTAGTACAGAGATTGGAAGTGGGTCCTTGCGGGATTGTCCAGAGGCGGGTGAAGCCGTAGAATGAGCCCCCTTTGTGGGGAACGTCGGGGCACCCAGGTCTTCCTCCCTAGGGCTCAGGCCTACACCCCCCTCTGCACTCTCCACACCGGCCCACACATTTCCCTTGGTGCTGGCTCTCCGTGAGGTCGGAAGATCCAACACACAAAACAAACTGAATGGGTGCTGGTGTGTCATGTGCAGCCTTCCCCACCCCTCCGGGGCTTCCCAGAGGCCACACAGACACCGGTGTGCATCCTGTGCTGGATCAGATCCAGGCAAGCAGGACGGAGTCTGCTCCTTGTGGGCCCTGTCTCACTTAGCCGCCATCACATCCCATGCTCAGCTCTGACACAGAGGAGTGGACCTGGGCCTGGCCAGGATGGCCAGAAAGTGACACGAAGGCAGTCCTTGGGGGCTCAGGCTGCAGGGTGGGGACACTGTCTGGGCTCAGGTGAAGCACATTTCCCTAGCTAGACCCTATGCCAAGCAAGGGTCATGGGAGGCGGCTTCTACATCACCGCATTTGCTGAGTGAGGACCCCGGTCCTAGTCCAAGGTCAGCCTCGGCTAAGGGTGGTGGGGGCAGTGAACACCCTGACTGCAGTGCCCAGGGAGCCTTGCTCGAAGTCATTGGTCAAGGGGGTGTGGCCCGTGCAGTGGGAAGTGATGAGAGTGGAGTCCTTTCTCGGTTTTCAACCCAGAGAGGGCATAGGACGGGCCACCTGCTGAGGGCCGCTGAACGCAGGCCAACAGCACAGATGAGAGCTTACCGAAGGGGGCAGTGACTCGGTGTGCTTCTGTTGCTATAATGACACCACAGGCCAGGTCACGCATGAGGAGCAGAGGGTACACTGTGTGGCTGTGGAGTCCAAGCCTGAGGAGCTTCTGAATTTGAGCCTTATTTGGGGCCTTTGTCTGTGTGTGTCATGCATGCGCGTGCGATAATTCTAGGCAGTCACTCTCCTGTTTATAGTTGCTGTTCATGTGTAAAGAGCTTGGTCTCCTGCGACCCAGATTCAGAAGTGGTGTTTGCATTGTGGGAGGCTCAGGCAGGAGGATTACAAGTTTAAACCCAACCTCTGTAATGTAGGGACTTAACAAGACCCTGTCTCAAAATAAAAAGTAAAAATAGCTGTGGATGTAGCCCAGTGAGAAGGTCTAGGGTTTCATCCCCAGTACTGCAAAAGAATGAAAGAGGTCTCTGTGGACCCCCACTCAGTCCAGCAGGGGGCAGTGTGGAATGCACTTAGCCATGTGACCATGCTGTGCCCCAGAGCAGGCTGGGAAATGGAGGCAGCACTGGGGCAGCCCTGTGCACACCCTTGGCTTCCTATGTTGGAATAAGTGAGGGGACACTGGCGGGGGGGGACACTGATCCAGCTACACCAGGCTCCTCCCCACAGCAAGGAACTCGGTTCCTTCTAGAGTCCAGGTGCTGACAGTCAGGTGGTGACTTGGGCCAGGTTGGAAGTACACACCTCAGCATTCTGCTTTGTGTTTCACAATCAAGATCCATTGAGCTTGCAGAAAAAAAAGTTCTCTTAATGCAGAAAAGCAAGAAGGTGGCAGATGTGACTAACAAAACAGTCCCAGTGCATCTGCCAGGGAACACAGATTTTTTTCTCCTCCAACGTAACAAATTAGGACCCATCTGGGCTTTGAGAAGCCTGAGCTGTAGCTTCCTGGATCTGCTGGCATATGGAGCAGTGATGAAAAGTTAAGGAAGTGACAAGTCAGTTTGAAGGCGCTGCTCTGTGCACCTGCTGGAGCGAGCGCTGGAGTATTTTCACACCATTTACACCACGGAGCAAGGGCAGTGGTGATGAAGGATTTAGGGAGACTGAGGATTAGAGCAATGGACTGAAAAAGCACATTACCCATTGGCAACAACTGGGATCTTAAATGTCTCTCAAAGGCCCCTGTGTTGAAGGTTGGTGCTCTTGGGAGGTGATGGACTGGTGAGGGCCTAGCGGGAGGTCTTTAGCTCCTTGGGAGCAGGTGGGAGGTCTTTAGGTCACTGGGGGCAGGTCCTTCGAGCTGACTATGAGACCATGGCCCCTCCTTGCTCTTGTTTATTCCTGGCCATGCAGTGAGATGATTTATTGTGCCACATATCCCACCACAATGTGCTGTCCCTCGCCAGAGGCCAAAAAACAGAAGGTCTGCCTGATCATGCACTGGAACCCTTAAAACAGTGAACCAAAATAAAGCTTTTCTCTTCCATTTAAACCCCTTGGGTATTACAGTAACAGAAACCTGCCCACCACACCAGCTATAGTTCTTCAGTGCACAGGCGCTCTTCTAAGAGCTTCAAAATGAGAATTCTAATTCTTGGCAAGAATATCTTGAAAAAAAAAGGACTATTATGCCCCCTGTAGAGATGTGGAAATGGAGACAGATGGAGAAGCAATAGCTTGCTAGAGTTAAGTGGCTTATAGGGCTGGGGATATAGCTCAGCAGCATAAGCACTTGCCTAGAAAGCACAAGGTCATGAGTTCAATTCCCAGTACCAAAAAAGAAAAAAAGAAACAACCATGATAGAGTTAAGTGGCTTGTGAGCAGTGGGTCTAGGATTTCAAGGTAGGTAATCTGGTTCCAGGGTCTGCGCCAGAGACCAGCAAGCTTTCACTGCAGAGCAGCAGATAGTAGGTATTTTTGCCTTGCTGACCATGTGGTCTCTCTTGGCCACGGACAGTGTGAAAAGAAACAGAGTGGCTGTGCACCAATAAAACCTTAGTGATGACGCTGAAGGTGGAAGTTTATGTAACTTTACATGTCTTGAGACATCATCCTTTTTTTTTTTTTTTTGGTCCTTTTGAGACAGAGTCTCACTATGCAGTTAAGGCTGGCCTTGAGCTCACTTTGTAGCCCAAGCTGATCTCAAACTTGCAAAGATCCTCCTGCCTCAGCCTCCCAAGTGCTGGGATTACAGGTGCACGCCACCACACCCAGCTATCCTTTTATTCTTTCAGCTGCTTAAAAATGTAAAAGCCATTCTTAGCTTTTGGACCATTCTTTGCTTACCCTTGGTCTGGCAATTCACCTTGACTCTTGTAAATGCTCTCACGTCACCCAGCACGGCCTGGGCACCTGCTGTCCCAGGACCTGTGCCCATGGATTTGCCAGGTCCTGTGTCTTTCATCCACACTAGAGATCAAAAGCAGTGTCCCTTGCAGCTGGCCAGAAAGTGTGCTGGGACATGAGGTAGGAAGGACTGGGCCTGGCTCACCACAGTGCAGAGGCAGACAGTGCTAAAGTCATCTGGGCACAGGTGACAGAGCGGGTACCACTGCATAGCCACAGTGAGGGTGAGGGCACACACGCCTGAGGGCACCCACGCTCCCCAGTCCTCCAGGCATAAAGCTCACTGTTGACATCATGCAGTGAGGTCACAGGTCCTGGTCAGAAACTAGCATGCTGAGCCAGGTATGGTGGCACACAGCTGTAATTGCAGTACTTGGGAGGCTGAGGTAGGAGTATCACTGTGGGTTTGAGGCCAACCTGGGTTCCATGGTGAGTTCAAGGCCAGCCTGAACTACAGTGTGACACCCTGTCTCAAAAAAAAAAATTACATATATACTGAACACGCATGTCCTGCACCTGGACCAGATGGACCTGGGATGGACCAGGTGCACATAGAGGGACCCAAGCCTCTCTGCATGCCTGAGTTGCATCCTGGGTGTCCAGAGCCTCTCTGAGCCCCCACCCAAGCCACCTGGCTCCCAATTCCCAGCTCCTTTCTGTATTGGCTGCCCAGGACTACTACCCTACAGCTGAGGGTCCCAGTCTAGGTGATGCAGGGCTACACCTCCTCTTTGCCCTTTCTTGCCTCTCCCAGTTCGCACTGGCTGCTGGTAACCTGGGAGTCCCTTAGGGCACACCACTGAGATCCCTGCCCCTCCTCACAAGGTCTCCTCCTCCCTGTGCACGGGGGTGTGTCCTCCTCTCTGAGGACTCTTGCCTGGATTCAGGCCTTGCACTACTGCAGTATGTCTTAATTATATCAGCAAAGACCTTCTTTCCAAGGTCTGGCTGGATGAGATTCTGGCTGGGTGAGAACTGGCAGGGAATGGGAGACATCATGTTACCCAATGCCCTTCCCTATGCAAATATTGGTAGGTTTCCTGTGTCTAAAAGGATTAATTGGAGAAAATAAAAATAGTTTTCCTACTCCCCCCAGAGGTGAGGGCAGATAGTTAAATGACACTGGCAGTTTTTGAAAGAACAGGCAGTGCATTGTGATGATCCGGGATGGGGATGTGTTCACAGACGTTAGCGCCTCCTGTCCTCAGAGAGGCATCAGGAAGAACTGTAAATGGGAATCATGTGTATTTTAGCACTTTGCTATCACTGACATTTTGTTGTTATTGTGGGCTCCTTGTGTGTGATGATTAACCATGACTGTCAACCTGATTGGCTAGAGAGATTAGTAAAATACACTCTGGGTGTGTCTGGTGGATCATGAGGACATGGCCTTGGGGACTGTATGTGGTCCCTGGCCCCTTCCTCTCTGGCTCTTCCCCTGATCTGCTTCCTGGACACCATGAGTTGAACAGCTGTCCTCTGCCAGGCTCTTCCACCCTGAGGTGTCTGCCCTGGAGCCAGCCCACCATGGACCGAACCCACCTGCTGGAAACTGTGAGCCAAATCTCTCCTTTGTCATGAGGGTTCGGTATTTGTCCTGTCGAGGGGAAAGTGATTAATACCTAACTCAGTGGTATCCAAGCATACAAAGGCACAGTAAAAACACTCGGTGATAGGAGTTCTCAGCCCCACCATCATCCATGGGCCCACTGCCATGTGTATGGTCCATGGTGACTGGAACATCCTTATGTGGTGTGTGACTGTATTTAAAAGGTTTCCTGAATGACTAAGCTATAAACTAGCCACTTTAGAGTGTGTAAGAATAGCTCTTTCAAGTTCTGGGAATAGAAGTGCAGTGAGGATGGCCCACAGTTATTCCCACATTACACATGGAGACACTGTCACTTAAAGACCTACCCAAGTCCTTTGAGCCAATATACAGTGTGATCAAAAATATAGTGTGTGCTTACATTAAAAAAAAATATTTCAGTGAAAAGTATATTACACCGCTATTAGCCTTCCCCACTTTAGACATAGTTACTCATGCTCCTGGCCACTTTCTGAAGCAGCTCTGGAAGTCCTCTTTCATGAGTGTCTTTAGTTACCTTCTGTGGCTGCCTGAATGTCTGAATGAGTTAAAAATGTTTCTCTCTCACTGTCATTTTGACTTTGGGGAAGACCCAGAAGTCACACAGTGCCAGATGTGGTGAATAAGGTAGCTGAGGATATTGTTTCTATAAGCAGGTTTTCCAACGGACGGCGCTCAGCAGCTGCGTCTCTGTGTGCTCGGCCACGCCTTGTAAGTGGCAAGAACAATGGGATCAGTGCGTTCGAGGTGAGGGCTGTTAGTGGCAATGTATTGTTTGCTGTAACAAATTTTTAACATTCAAACATCCACCTGACATTGCAGTCACACCTCGTACTGGAGAAACCGTGAGCTCAGCACTGGTCTTGGCGGTCATCGCTTTCAAATGCCTTTCCAGAAAGCAAGTGGGATTCACACTAGGCCTGGATGCTCCCTTTGAGCACCCATTCACTGCCCCTGACCAGGCTGCCTGCAGAACAGAGTCCATGGAGCCAGCCCCGTAGCACCCCGGGAGTGGGGAGACCCAGGAGGGGCAGTGAGGACACCACACCGACCTCTCAACACCTGCAGGGCACGGCCCACTCATGTCTGCTCACCCAGCCACTCCCCTGGGTATGTGCCTGAGATCCTGGTGCTCTAGGAGGCTGAAGCAGGAGGATTGCAAGTTTGAGCCTAGCCTAGTGAGACTTGGGAGATAGGAAAGAAGGAAGAGGCAGTGGCCAGTGCTATGTGGGGGCCAGAAGATCACACAGCGACAGGCTATGAAGCAATGGCAGGAGAGGGAGGGAACAGAAGGGAGAGGGAAAGAGGAAAGGGGCAGAAAGGAAAAGCAGATGACCTCCCTGAGATGCTCACCTCCTGCGGAGCCCTGTCCTAATGCTTCTGGGCAGAGTCCTGACAAGCCCGTGAGTCCTTACGTTGCTCCACCTATCCGGAGGTGCAGAGTTGGGTGCAGGCTGCTCATGGCCTTTCTCACATGCAGATTCATGAACATCCCTGAAACACCTCACAGCCATAGGCTTGGAGTTCACAAGACACGCGGGAGTCTGGGTGTTCTGTGTACACGTGTAAGGCGGGTTTTATGATCTTGAAATCCCCTGGCCCTGGTCCGTCTGTGATGCTCCCAGCCTGGCAATGGGGAGCTCAGAGGCAACTTACCAGGCTGTTGTGTAAGCAGTCTTTACCCTATCAGAGGCCATGTGCTTCAAAAAGCTATGCAGTGTTCCCACGATGTCATACAGCCTCAGCCAATGGCCCACTGGATAGTGCCGTGGGGCGGCCCCTGACAGCCGAAGCACAGCTGGCCGCTGTTTCTGTAACATCACTGGAGGGTCCTAGTTGGTCCTTTCGGCCTGGTAGAACCAACTCCTCCCACTAACACCTGCTCCAGCAGCAGGCACGGGGAGGAGTGCAGGAGCCCAGGATGCATCTGGGGACTTGAAAGGTCAAGTGTGTGTGTGTGTGGAGTGTGTGTGAAATTGCCAGGGGAGGAAGTGAGGGGTGTGGAGTTAGATTGGGGGGCCCCTGATGCCAACACAAGAAAGAGACTGGCCTTCCCCAGTGTGGCTGCTCTGGAGGGATTTCCAAGATGACACTGTTCATCAGAACTCCTGGCCATAAAGGATGGAAATCAAGCGTAAACGAGTTTTAACTGAAAGGGGAAGGAAGGAGGACTCTGGGGAGCCCAAAGAACCACGGTGTTTCCAGGGACCTCAGGAGCCAGAGCAAGCTGCAGAATGGATCTGAAATTCTCTCTTGCTCAGACGCTGGGCAAGATTTCTCTGGATGGCCTAATTCTTCCTCTGCAGATGGGCATTCTCCATGCCAGGGGAGGCCTGAGGCAGGGGCCCCAAGGCAGGGGGCAGCAGTACTGACAGACATCATTGCAGCTAAGAGACCCTAGTCTTCATTGTCAATGAGAAACACTCAGGGGAGGAGCCTGATTGGTTTAGTTTCAGTCACATGTCAAAACTGGACCTATCACTGTGGCCAGGTCTGAGTCACGTGACTGCCACATGACCTAGGCCAAGTGGTGCGTGGAAGAGGTGGGCTTGCTGTGATTGGCAGCTCTCTTCCAGCAAAGATAACTCTTCTGAAGGAAAGGGAAGAGAGGGAGGCTGAGAGGCAGCGGAGGCTGGCCATGGGCCGGCCTCATCACAGGGCTCCCAGGATGCCTGGGCAGTGGCTAGGGCAAGGCAAGGTGCTGCTGCTGAGCCGGGCTATGCTTGGTGATCGGCCACAGAAGTGTTTCTCAACTTTGCTGAACACTAAGGCTCTCACCCCACCCAGGGAAGAATAGCTCAAGCTGCTCGGAACAGCCTCTGGGATCCAAAACAGATTGAGTTACAGAAGACAAATAAACCAAATGAGCCCTGCTTGGCTTCCAGGTCACAGGCCCCGTCCCTGGGGAGGCAGGCGGCCCACACGCTCCTGTTGGGAGAGAGGCGCCTAGAGCTGGGTGACCGAGCAGCCGCAGGGGGCGGTGTGGGGGCAGACCCCGGTGGCTCTGCTGCCGCAGCTGCTGTGGCTCCCAGGTGCCCAGGGGTTTTGGGAAATGGGGCTCTGATCCTGCAGGGCCAAGGTGAGCTGAGAATCTGCAAGCCCCCACCAAGGTCTTACTGGTCCCTGCTGTTCTGGATGAGGGGAGTCCCCAGCCACTGGGGCTGGGGGAGGACAGGTCACCGGCCACAGGGAAGCCACCGCAATGGGCGGCATGGGGTTGGGTGCTGAGCAGAGCCGAAGCACAGGCCTTTGCCAGCTTGGTCTGGGGAGGGCGCCCTGGGCCACTCACACCCACACCTGGATACAGGACACAGGTCGGAGCGGGGAAGGGAGGGGTGGAGCCACTTGGAGTCCCGCTCAGGGTGCTGAGGGGCTGGGGGAGGGGCAGGCTTCCTCTAAGGCCCTCGGATCCGCCCGAGCTGCTGCTTGCCACCTTCACCCGGAGCTGACCACAGCCCCCACCCCACCCCCGCCTCCCTCTCTGTCCCGGGTGGAGCAGCAGGTTTCCGTCGCTGGAGAGAGAAGCTCCCTCTCCCGCCAAGACTGCAGATGTGGTTGCACAAAGGATGGCAGGATGAGGAGATCACGCTGGATTATTCTGATGGGGGTGGGGTGTGGGCGAGAAACTGAGTCAAAGGCATGGGACAGGAATGAGGCTGCCACGGCCTGGGAAGCCTGGAGCCCCCAAAGCTGGAGACCCAGAGGACAGAGTGGCCCCAGCGTCAGGAGTGAGCCGCCAGCATCGCAGTTTGGATTCCTGACCTCCGGAACCACAGAGCTGGGGGCTCTGCCACCTTCGCAGCCTGTTCTGTATGGCAGCCGTAGGAGTCAGGGGCAGGCAGGGCCTCGGGCTGGGAAGCTGTGCACTGCCCGCTGCCACTGCCTCAGAGCCAAAGTGACCTTGGTGTTGCCCATCCGGACCTGTGGACATGCAATGGGTCCATGGGGGTGAGGGAGCTTCAAGTTTGGAGGGTGTGAGGAGGTGCCAGGCAACCACACAGCTGTGGGAGACACACAGGACGGGGAGCAGGGCAGGAAGGCCACTCGATCAGCAAATGGCGGGGACAGTGGCAAGGGGATGGCCTGAGCCCAGGGTTCCTTCCTCCTCTCTCAGGCCATGTCCGTGCACTGGGAGGGACCCAGCCACCTTCACAGTGTGGCCCTGGTGATGTCCACTTGGTCAGCACTGGGCAGCGCCACAGTCCCCTCACCCTGGGGTCCTTGGCAGACCTCCCTGGCATCCCGCTTTGGGCCCAGAGCGTGGTGTGTGCGCCACAAGCCCTAGCTGCTAGCTGTTGTCCTTCCTTAGCTCTGCCCTTGGCCATGTGCCATGGCAGCCACTGTCTCTGTGGGCCTCAGGGATGCTGGCCTTCCTGCCCTCTGCAGCACCCACCATGATCGCCTGGCCTGGGTCTGCCAGAGAAACAGGTGGGGGTGGGAGGTAGAGCCAGGGGATGTGACCAATGGGACTTTCACCCTTCAGAGGAGGCACCTTGAGCCATGAGTGGCCATGCATGCCTGGGATCCCAGCATGCAGGATGCCTGGGCTACATAGTGAGTGAGACCCTGTCGCAAAGCATGGCCAAAGGAGCGACCCTGGGGAGTTGTGGGCCTTCCTCCGGCTCCCCAGAGCTGGACTTCTGTAAAGCCAAGTGATGGCCCACAAGAAGGGACCAACGATGTCATGCTGTTGCCAGGTGCAGATTTGTCTCCTAACGAGGAACCGGTTCAGTTGCCTGCTACCACCCAGTGATGCAATCCTGAATAATCCAGCTGTTTCCAAAACTCAGCCCCAGATCCCGCAGTGTGGGGCTGCCCTCGAAGGGGACATTAAATGCTTTGGGCCTTGCGCGGCTCCTGGCTAATCTGCTGCACCCCAGCTGTGTGGTCTCAGAGAACCCAGCAGCTGTTTCCGGCTGGACGGCTCTTTTTCTATGTCTCAGGACCAACCGGAGAACGTCCTATTCTCCCTGGCCTGGGCTGGGCTCCTGATGGCTCTTCTTGGGGGGGGGAACCCGACCTTGCTGCAGGGCTCCCCGGCTTTGTGCCTCTGGGCCACCATTCCGAGGGCTTCCTCCTGTGGCCACGCTGAGGGCGGAACCAGGGCCACGCACATGCTAGGCAACGCTCTAGCACCGAGTTACTCGGCCCCAGATCTTTTTTAATCAAAGAAAAGATGAGATTGTCTTGTTCTGTGTGTGCTACTTCCATATCTCTGTTTCTGTTCCTTCCTTCCCCCAGTTTTGGACTTTGTGCCTGAATTCTGTGCAGCAGGAGGTGGCAACTCTGTGCATGGCCTGAAATCATGACTGCCAAATAAACGCCTTCCTGGCCCCCGCAGCAGTGGAAAGAAGACAGTTGAAGGGCGAGCCCCCACGGTGCCTAGGACCTCCTCTAGGCCCCGCCTCCTAGGCCACACCCCAGCCGCGCCCTTCCAGTCACTCCCCCAGCCTGGCTTCTTTAGGCCCCTCCTCCCCAGGCCCGCCTTCTTTGGGCAACGACCCTCCAGGCCACTCTGCCCCTGCCAGCCTCCCCAGGCCCCGGTCCTTCAGGCCCCACCTCCTCACCAGCTCAGGGCCAGAACAGGAAGTCTCAACTAGAAATTCCTTTTGACCCAGCCCTCCTCCTGGGTATCTTCCTGAAAGAGAACAGCATATTACTAGGATCCACGTATACAGCAGCACATTTCATAATAATAAGCCTTGAAAGGGACCTATATGTCCATCAACGGGTGGATAAAGAAAAGATGGTATTTACATGCAGTGGAGGACTACTCTGCCATAAGAATAAAGCGGAGCATATGTGGGAAAATGGGTGCACCTTGAGACCATAATGTTAAATGGACTAAATCAGAAACACAAGTTTAAGCCGGGCGTGGTGGTGCAGACCTGTTATCCCAGCACTGGGGAGGCTGAGGCAGGAGGATCTTTGCGAGTTCCAGACTGTCTGGACTGTAAAGTGAGCTCAAGGCCAGCCTGAACTGCACAGTGAAGCCCTGTCTCAAAAAGACAAAAAAAAAAAAAAAAAAAAAGAAAGAAAGAAAAGAAAAAGAAAGAAAAGAAAGAAAGAAACGCGAGTTTAAATATCACATAGTTTCTTTTATATGAGAAATCCAGAGTACAAATGAGGAACAAAATATAAGATGGTTGATATGAAGTAAGGAGGGAGATCTGTGTCAAGGGGGAGGGGACCACGAGCCAGGCAGGGCGGAGGAGGGGAGAGCAGGTGCAGGGAGGGAGGGAGGTGTGCTGTGTGCGGGCCAGCTCCACACAGGAGCGCAAGCATCACGCTGTGGACTGCACTGATAAAAATGTAAAAACGATAATAAGATGCAGATTCAGAACAAAAAGTCTGTTTGAGCCCCAGACGACAGCCTCCCAGGGTCACACGCTGCCAGTGCCGGATGTGTAGGGTCTCAGCCGTTGCCTCAGACGTGACAGCCACAGGCTCCCCCAGCCACTCCACTGCGTGGGAAGGGGAGGCCTGCTAGGTCCCCCGCGAGGACTCAGCTGCCCCGTGGCACCTAGGGGTGTGTTAAACAGCTCCTGGCTTAGGCCCTGATTTTACTGGTGCCCCCCCATGGGATGCTCACGGCAGCAAGACTGAGAGCCCTCAGAAGGGAAGGGTCCCAGGTCCCAACCAGTGTCACCACTTGTTAGGGGTCAGATGCGGAAGTCCTTGCGAAGCCTGGGGTGGGGGGGGAAGGTGATGGGGTTATGGGAGACAGCTGCCTGGGCGTTGGGAAGTGAGGCCTGGTGGCAAGGGGCATCCCTGGGGGCGTGGCCTGGCAGGGTCCATCTCGCTTCAGGGCTTCTCCTCCACCCCTGCTTCCTGAGCTCCACGCTGTGAGCAGCTCTCCTCCGCCAGGCCCCTCCACCCTGCTGTGCATGGGACTCAGCTTGTGAATCATCCCAGCACCTCCAAGCGGGACTGGGGGGCAGCCCGTGCCAGCCCTTGGTGCCTTCACTGGATGCTCACACAACCTTTTCTCAGTTTCCCTGTGACGTCGATGGTGTGCTGCAGTCCAACCACTTGAAGCCTATGGTAGGACAGTCTCATGTCAGCCACTTGCACCACAGTGAGGGTGCAGAGGACTGGGTAGCCAGGCCGCTGCAGTCTGCAGGACTAGAGAGGCAGGGTGGGAGGCAAGGGGCTCTGCACCACCCATGGCTACTTGAGAGTTGGTTATGTGGCCCTGAGTGCCCCACTTGAACCCGAGGTGCCCCAGGAATGAGGCTGACTGAGCGACCTAAAACAGGACAGGTGCAAGGCACCTCGGGCTGGGGGAGGATGGACAGAGATTGCCCATGGAACACAGATTGCCCAAGTGGGCACCCGGCCACACCCTGGAGACACTGTTCACACCTGGAAGCTGGGACAGGGCAGACCTGCCCTCCCAAGGGCACCATCAGCCCAGCCAGAAATCTCCACTGATGGGGCGGCCACTCCCTGGAAGCCTGTGTGGGCAGCAGCCAAAGCTCAGGATGGGCACACATGTGCAGAGCGAGAGTGTGACCCTGGTGGGCAGGTGGGGCTGGGAGAGCACAGGGCCTGGCACTGCAGCCAGACCTCGCCAGCCCAGATGCCCCTGAGAGGCTGTGTGGAGGCAACCTGGTCTCTGGGAACCGCCGTGGGTGCTGAGCGTATCTTGGGGGACACTTCCTGCCTCTTTTCTGGCGTTCAAGGCTGCAGGTGGGGACTGACACATAGTATTGCCAAGGATGTGCCCAGGCTACATAGAGACACCGGATTCCAGGGGCAAGAAAACCAGCTCCACCCACATTGCTGGGGGCCCGACCCCTTACCTGCAGTTCCTAACCCAAAATGGGCTGGACAAGCGGGCTGGACAGCCTGGCTGCGAGCAGGCAGGGCTGAACTGATCCAGACTGCAGGCTGACACTGGACGCCCAGCGCCAACAGTGACAACAGGGACACTGTGCAGAACCTGCTGGGGAGGAAAGTGAGATTCAAGTTCCCCTCATCTCCCTGAGACCCCCCAGCTTCAGCCCTGAGACCCAGAGCCTTTTGGATAAGGCACTGTGGACTAGAACAGCAGGTGGGGGTGGGAGGTGCTGTGGGGAGGGCTCCATCTCATTTTGTCCTCATCACTTCAAAATAGACACACCTGTCTGTCTGTCAGTCTGTCTGTTACTGGGGTCGCAAACCAGTGCCTTTGCACTGAGCTATACCCCCACTCCTTTTAAACTTTTATTTTGAGACAGTGTCTCACTAAGTCCACTAAATTGCCCTGCTGCACTTGATCTTGCAATCCTCCTGCCTCAGCCTCCCAGGGCTGGGATTACAGATGTGCCTCACTATGCCTGGCCTTTATTTACTTTTGGTGACTGATGTATGCACAGGAAAGCACACAGGTCCACCACTGTGCTGGAAAAATTCTGACCAGGCGTGCACCCAAAAGTAATGGGCCAAGGACCGTGGACTGAAATCTCTAAAATATGGACCAAAATATTCTTTTTAAATTCAGTAGCTTAGGTGTTTTGTTATGGTGATGGAAAGCTAATGCAGTATCTTCCTGTGTGTGTGTGTGTGTGTGTGTGTGTGTGTGTGTGTGTCTATATGTCTGTGTGTGTCTGTGTTACTAGGGACTGGGGACTCAACTCAGGTCCTCGCACATGTGCTATGAAAACTCTCCACCCCCGAGCTATATCCCCGGCTCTTTTTCTTTTTATTTGAGACATGATCTTTCTAAGTTGTCCAGACTGTGTTGGAACTTGGGATCCTTCTGCCTCAACCTCCTGGGTACCTAGGGTAACAGGTGTGCACACCACTTCTGTCTGCTCTTGGTATTCCTAGGCTTTTGTTTTAGAAGTTAAAAGAAGCCAGAGCTTAGAATTGTGGTTAGACCTGGATCTAATTTACTGTGCCGGAGTTAATAGAGGAGGTATTTTGCTTAGTAAAACTTTCCCAGGAACTTGACACACATACAAAAGAGCACGTGGCTCAGAAGGTTGGCTTGATGGATTTTGCTGAAACTAACATCCTCTGCAGCTGGTCTGGGGTCAGGAACTATGTGGTTAGATCAAAAACGGCCCCAGAGCCTCAGATGTTCCAAGCGAGGCTTTGGGAAGTGATGGATCCTGGGTGCTGGGCTCACCCAAGGCCTCAGAGGGCACTGACCCACAACACCGGGAGCCCAGCCTTGCAGTGGTGGAAATGTGTGTGGAGTCCTTCTGTGGTTCTGTCTGTGGTGTGTTGTTAGGGCAGCCCTGGCAGACTCACACAGGGTGATTGCTTGGGTTTAAGAGGATGTTTGTTTTGAGCCAGACATGTTGTCACATGCCTGTAATCCTAGCACTGGGGAGGAGGCAGGAGGATTGCTGTAAGTTCAAGGCCAGCCTGGGCTACATAGCAAGATTCTGTTTCAAACAAATGAACAAACAAGCAAACAGAGGAGGAGGTCTGCTTTGCAGAGGGTGCCTGCCTCCAGGTACTCTGTTCAGCTAGGGTGCTTTCAGTAGGGGTCACCTTTTAAAGTTTCTCTCTGGAAACCACCACTGTGTAACCAGTCATGCTCCTGCCTCCTCTGGGTCGGTGGGGTGAGGGGATGAAGCCATGCCAGCTGACTGCGGTCAGCAAACCTCATGGAGTGTGGCCGATAGCCCCTTGGGTGGGCTCTGGTACTGCCCAGGGGCGAGCAGGTCCTGCCTCTGCCTGGTGGCTTCCACCCTACAGTGGGGTCTCCATTGCCCCACACAGGGACTGCGCAGAGGGCCAGGCCAGCCTTGGGGCAGCACAACTGCTGAAGAGGCCACACTCTCATTGCCAGCTCTTGGTCCCCAGTGTCCTGGGCCTGAGATGAAGACCTGTCCCTGGGGCCTCAGCTCACATCCTCCAGCCTCAAACTCAGACTCAGATGACAAGTTTCCTAAGAGCACACAGCCCCAAGTGGCACCGAAAATAGCACAGTTGCTTAAAATGACACCCAGCCTTGATTGCAGAGTAGACTGGCTTTCTGCAGCGGCTGTGACAGACTCCCACACACAGAGGCTGAAACATCAGCCACTTTCTCCCAGCTCCAGAGGCCTCAAAACCCAGGCCAGGGAGTTGTCAGGCCCAGCGTCTCTGGAGGCTTCAGGAAAATCCCTCCCGCCTCTGCGGATGCTGCTGCGTGCCAGCTGTCCCTGGGGTCTTTGCAGGATCTCCCTGCCCGTGGGTCTGGGTTTCTGGGTCCTAACTTCTCTTCCCCTAAGGACATCAGTCATGGACAAAACTGCCCTTCTCCAGTTTGATCTCAGTTTAGTTCAGCTGCACCTGAAGGATCCTATTTCCAAATAAAGTCACTTTCTGAAATTCCAGGTGGACCATGTTTTAGCAGGACATCATTCAGCCCAGCATACAGATTATTTCCTGCTCACCATATGTCAGATTAGACTGTTCCACAAGTGTCTCCCGTTGGGAAACAGGCCTGGCTGGTAAGGATGGGTCCCTAGAGGCAACTTGCATGGGTGAGTTTTCTTCCTCTCTTCTCCCTTCTCCTTCCTTCCTGGCCAGAGCGTGTGCCCAGCTGTCCTCCACCGGGCCATTCCGCCATGCTGTTTCTGCCTCTGAGCCAGCTGACCATGGACTGAACCCAGTGCAACCTTGAGCTCGGATAAATTTTTCCTCCTTCAGCTTGTGTTGGGCATTTTGTTGCAGTGATGGGAAAATGACTAAGACATGATTTAAAGTAATTATCTGCTAAATTCAGTTTGCTGTGCTGGAGACTTTTCCTCTACTTCCTTGGCCTTAGGTTGTGAGCTGTGCTGCTATAAACACAGGTATGCGTAGATCTCTGTAATATGCTATTTGTAGCTTTCAGGGATGGAAAAGGAATTAAGGTGTGTGAGGTACATGTGCCTGCTCTTTATGATGAATGTGATCATTGTTACTGCAAACACAGACTCGCAAGCACCACAGGCTACCTCTAGGTGGAGACGCCACACATGCTTGTTGCCTGCCGTTTGCTCGTCCAAATTTTATACAGTGAGAACCTATTGGTTTCTGCTGAGAAAAAAGGCATTATTTTGAAACTGATAATTCTAAAACATTTTTTTCTCATTCAAGTTTTCTTCCTCCGACCTCTTGTACTTTTTCTTCAGCCTGTTTTCCTGAGTGAATGAGAAAATCCTAATCATGAGTCTTGATAATGCAGTTGTAGAGCAGGGTGTGGTAGTGCACGCCTATAATCCCAGCACTCAGGAGGCTGAGGCAGGAGGATCATTACAAGTTTGAGATCACCCTGGATTATAAAGTCAGCTCAAGGCCAGTCTGAACTGCATAGTAAGACCCTGTCTCAAGAAGAAAAAAAAAAATGCAGTTGTAAAAATCCAACATATAAATAATGTAAAATCTTAATTTTACTTCAGGAGGAAAAATAACATGCACATGGTTATTGCATTGTTGGAGGCATGTAACTTTCAACCGTCTCCCAAGGCAGTGGCTAGAAAAAAGGAATCTGGGGAAAATGACATTGTTTTTCCGATACCTGCTGAAGTTCAAAAGCTAAGAGAATTACTGTGAAACAGAAGAGAAACAATGATGACTCATAAAGACCTTCAGATTCCTCTAACATTCAATGTACAAGCCAAAGAAAAATCCTGTGGGCAAGGATTAATGCGCTTTTGTTTGTTTGAGACAGGGTCTCGCTATGTTGTTGAGGCTGACCTTGAACTGACTCTGTAGCGCAAGCTGGCCTCCAACTTGTGATCCTCCTGCTTTGGCCTCCTGAGTGCTGGGATTGCAGGTATGTGCCACCATGTCTGGCTGCGAATGAATGGGTTTTCATGAGTAACAGCAGCTGTAGAGCTTGCCCAGTTTCTGAAAGTGCTTCTCAGATGAGGAAGAACAGGAAGGGAGAGTGGCGGTGAGGACTGCACCCTTAGAATGCTGTGGATGCCCCAGTGGGCAGGATGGTCCACACTGGCAGGAGCACTCAGGCGCCCTGAGGGTGATCTCCAGGACAAAGTCTATCCTGTGCCTTGCAGGGCTCCCTGCTGCTCCCTGGCTGCAGGAGGGGGAGCTGGTTGAGGCCCTGGTGACATGAAGGGGTGGCTCAGGGTCCCCCTGACAGGCTCCCCATCCCTGCCAGTGAGCCCCAGGCACAGGTCTAACTCACACATTCGCTGGTCTTCTTCCTGCCTCACTGGTGGTGTCTGTTTGCCAGGCAAGGCCATTGAAACCAGCATCTAAAAAATAAATGAAATACACTCTAGGAAACTGAGGTAGGAATATCTCAAGTTCAAGCCCAGCCTGGGCAACTTAGCAAGACCCTGTCTCAATAAAAAATAAAAAGGGCTGCAGAGTAGCCCGGTGCCAAGGCCCTGGGTTCCCTCTCCAGCACTACAAAAAGTAAATACATAGTAAAATAAGACCTAGAAAAATAGCAAGGCTCAAATGAGGAATGATGATTTTGAGAAAATTTACACCACTTTTATGCACACACAACCAGGGTTTGGTGCAAAACATTTTTTTTTTTTATCAAGGGTCGCTCCGTTGTATTAACTGGAAACAATCGAACACCAACATTCTCCATGGGAGAGTCAGAAAGTAAGTGACAGCACAAAGGAGATGACTGTTTTCTAGGTTTTGGTAGCATGCTTTGTGTGTCACGATGGTGTCACCCGGCTACTGTGGGGCCTTGGTGTACTAGAAGTGGAAATTAAAACGAAAGAGCAAATTTACAGAAAGGAAAAAGCTTTATTTTAGAGGGAAGGTGGGAGAGGACCCAGCTTGGGTCGATGACAACGGGAACCAGACAAGCCAGAGGCTGGAGTGCAAGGACGCTGAGGGCCAGGTCCCGCTGACCGTCCCTCGCGTTGATCCAGTGCCCGGCTCTGGCACCCTCACGGCTGTGGGGTGGTCCCTGCCAGGGAGGCGCTGTCTCTCCCTTGGCGACCTCACCCTGTGGCTCTGCCTCTCCTGGGGCCCAGGTGACTGCAAGGTGATGGCTGGAGACTTGGAGTGTAGCTGCTTGTCCATGGAAACCTCTTCTCTCGGCAACGTCCGCAGGGACACAGAAGGGACGAGGCACTGTGGTCTCAGGGCCAATGGCCAGGTCAGCAGCACTAGACAGATGCCCCGGAGAGCAGCAGGCTCTGTCCCAGCTGAGGACCTGACTGAGGCTTCAGTGAGGAAGACTGGACTGAGGATGCCCTCCGCCTGCCCCTCCCCGCCCCCCTCTGCACTTCTTCCTGGGCGTCTGTGGGCCCTGCGCAGTCAGGGTTCAGAGCAAACGTGACCTCAAAGCCTTGACTGTCCCTAGGAAGACACAGACCTTGCTTTATCCATTTTTGCTGGAATTTTACTTTATTGCATTAAAATTCTGTGATGTTTGCAGTGGGTCATGGCTACACTCAGCGTGGAGACTTGGTGGGTGCATGGGCACCCCTGAATCCTCCTCCTGTGCCCTTCCCTGCCCCTCCCCACCTCGGTGTCGCCCCTTTTTACTGTTAATGATTGGCAAGCAAGGGCCTAGGGCTCTGGGCTCTGTTCCCACAGTGACCCCACGCATGCCCGTGTCAACAGGAGACAGTGCGGCGCCTGGGAGGGACCTGGGCCGGTGGGAATGGGGTGGTGACCCCTCCCAGCCCCGAGGTGCTTCCTCCTCCCTGTCCAGTGAGCTGAAGGGCTGTGTGGAGAGTGGGGAGATGGGAAGAAGGTGAAATGTCCCTGTCCCGCACTGGGCCTGGTGCTGGGCTGAGTCCTGAGCCTGTGGGCCTGAGTGGATCTCAGGGATGGGTGCAGATTTGGAGGCATCGCCAGTGACCTCGCAGATGGAGACGGGTGGGAAGCCACCGTCACACCAAGAAACAGCATGACCGCCCTGTAGGGCAGCAGCCGGGCCAGCGAGGGAGACAGCAAGGGAAGATGGGGGGGGGACTTGACTAGCGATAAACTGGTTTCTCAGAGCTTCCCTCTTTCCCCACCTCTCTGTCTCTGTCTCTGTCTCTGTCTCTGTCTCTGTCTCTGTCTCTGTCTCTGTCTCTGTCTCCTTCTGTTTTTCTTTTCTTCCCCTTCCTATCCTGGAATTGAACCCAAGGCCTTCACAATGAGCTCCATCCCCAGCTATTTTTGAGACAGGGTCTTGCTACCTCACTAAATTACCCAGGCTGGGCTTGAACTTGGGATCTTTCTGCCTCAGCCTGCCAGAAGGCTGGGGTTACAAGCATGCAGCCACCATGATCAGATTCTGAACAACTTTTTAATTTTTTTTTTAATGTTTTGAGACAAGGTCTCACTATACAGTTAAGGCTGGCCTTGAGCTCGCTTTGTAGCACAGACTGGTCTTGAACTTGCAACAATCCTCCTGCCTCAGCCTCCTGAGTGCTGGGATTGCAGGCGTGCGTCATCACACCCGGCTTCTGAACAACTTTTTATTTTTTTTATTTATTTATTTTTTTTGGTGGTACTGGGGATCAAACTCAGGACCCTGCGCTTGCTAGGCAAGTGCTTATTCCACTGAGCTATATCCCCAGCCCCTCTGAACAACTTTTTAACAGAGGCTCACTGGCCACCTCCAGCTCTCCCCACACCCCAAATCAGTCCCTTTCATAACACAAACAGAACGACCCGCCAGGTCATCCCTGTCCCTGTTGCTGCACGAGACACTGGGGATTGGGGTGGGGGTGGGGGCTTAGGAAAATGTGGGGCAGCTGCAACTCCCTGGGCCAAGGGGGCATCAGACAGCAATTTAGCCTCACAGAGCTGGAACTTGTGTCTCTGTCCCTGGAGCCCAGGGCAGACGCATCTGTCCCCTGCTGGGTGTTTAAACTGGGTAGGGCAAGGCCCTGGCCTGCCGCTTCCCTGAGGGCAGCGGGTAGAAAGTACCAGAGCCGCTGCTACAGGCTACAGGCATCCAGAGAGGCTCCTGAGTAGCCTGCCAGGGTCGCTGCACCACACCCTCTTCCTCAGAGATCCGAATTCGCCTCCTCTTTTACCCAGGGGTCTCTTACTAAACCTACAGCTTCGGTTACTTCCTCAACAAAGCCCAGTTATTTCCCGGCCCCACCCCTGGCCTGGATTGGGAAGAAAATGAAGGTTTTGGTATAAAGAGAATTTGGTGACTGATAAGAAACACAGCTGTGAGACAACAAAACAATTAGTAAACTCTGAGACCTGGGACGGCGCACAGCCCTGTCCCTGCCCTCCTAGGGCTGAGATTTGTCAGCAGTGCCCGAGTTTGAGGTGCCCAGGTGGCCCCAGCTGGGCCGACCCCCAGGCTGCAGAGCTGGCAGGGGCCCGCTGGTCTCACAGGGCGGGGCGTCCCACTGGTGTCCCCTGTTGCAGTGGCACCTGGAACAAGAGCTGAGCCAGAAAGCTGTACCTAAGGCCCCGTGCCCAGGGGTCCTGCACACGGTGACCACATGACCATATGTGGCCTCCAGCCAAGTAGAGCCCGGGAGCTGTCTCTGCACCTATCAGTTACAGCTGCCACTGAAATTCTCCAGACCTGTGTCTCAGCGACAGATGCTGATTTGTCACTGTTCTGCAAGCCACAGTTGAAGGCCAAGAAGGGCACCTTCCAGCGATGTTGGACCCTGCAGGGCCACCTCTCCCCGCCACCCTCACTTCTTTTGTTTTTTTGAGACAAGCTCTCAGTGTGTAACCCAGGATGGCCCTGACTTCCTGGTGATCGTCCTGCCTCAGCCTTCCAAGTGCAGGGACTACAGATGGGCACTACCACATCTGGCTTCTCTCTCTTCTTATAAGGTCACCAGAATCCTGCCAACCTCGGCCCCTCTCTCATGTCTCATTTGACTACAATTACTTCCTTTTTTTTAAACAGATGTACGTCTCTGTTGGGCTTTGTAGATGCCGTGTGTTTTACAAATTGAAAGTTTGTGGCAATTGCTCTGAGCCAGAAGTATCAGTAGCATTTTTCAGCTCTGTGTGCTTGCATCACATCTGTCACATATTAGCGATTTTCCTAATAGTTAAGACGCTTCCTTCCTACTACGGCGTGGTGCTTCTTTCAGTTTTAATCTTCATCAGCACGTCTGCAGTGCACTCACTGTGGGGAGCTGTATGTAGACGTCTTCATCCCCTTCACTTCCTCTGTCTCTTGGCCTCTCCCCCTTTGCAAATGGCCCGATCACCAAAGATGGTCACATTAAGCTTAGGGCTTTGATGCATGATTTTGGAGGGGACTTAACTGAGCCATAACAAGAGAAGTGACTTTGAAGTGGCTCCCAGAGCTTGCGTGTGTTGATCTTAGTTAAATCTCGCAAACTCACCATGTGCTGACCCTGAACGAGGACCCATGGGAGCAAACATGCGTCACCAGCTCCACCCCAGTGACTGAGAGAATCTCACTCCTCTATATGTCACACTGGTCTGGGGGCACTGTGAGGCGTGGTGGCTCACTGTCAGGTAGTGTCACACCCCCGTGTGTCAGCTTTCCATCCATAACCAGATACGTGAGACGAAACAGCTTCCAAGGATGGAGGGCTGACTTGAGCTCACGATTTCAGAGGGCTCGGTCCGTGGCTGGGTGGTTCCATTGCTATGGGCTGAGCAGGCAGAAGATCATGTTGGACAGCCACAGTGGGGCAAAGCTGCTATCCTCATGGCAGCCAGGAAGCAGAAGGAGAGAAAGAGGCTGGGGACCCACTCCATTTGGCTAGCCCCCTCCCCCCACCTCCATCCTCTCCCATCGAGGCCACCAAATTGTAGTCCCAGCCATGGCTCAAGCTACTGGTGAAGTCGAAGCCCTGTGATCCAATCACCGCCCAAAGGCCCACCAGGAACCAAGCCCTGTACACAGCAAGGCTTTTGGGGGACATTTGGATTTCAGCCATCAGATGCCCTGGCATGGCCCATCCCACTTCCCTTCTGCATAGAGCCCAGATGTGAGGCTGTGCAACCTTCGATTTCACCTTCTCCCCAAGCAGCCAAGATTTCCATTGCATCAGAAGGGGGAGGGTTCACTAGAACGACTCCCAGGATTTGCATAGCTCTTATATGGGAGCTTGTGGCTTGTCATAGAGACAATCCCGATGAAGTCAGTGAAGGGAATCGGTAAATGGAGCAGAATCCAGGAGAAGCCGGCTCCCCGCAGAGCTGTGTGAGCAGCGCAGAATTCTCCCAGGAGCGACACGTGACACTACAGAGGACATGCTGCCCCCTGGAAAGGCTCCCTGGTGTTTGTTTTTGTTTTCATTTTCCTTGGAGTCAGCGACACAGGCATGTCACTGTGCCAGTGCCCTGTCCTCAGACCACAGCCTCCCCCAGGGCAAGGTAACACAGCAAGGTCTGTGCTTCCAGCGTGCAGAAGCAGAGTTCATTGTAAGTCGTGCCATTGGCGTGGACTGTGGCAGTGGCCTGGGTCTCAGTCCCTTCCCTCATCGCTGGGACACAGTGCCTGACACCAGAAACAAGGGGGCTGCTGGGAGGTGGAGGACAAGACGCAGAGACTCAGGGAGGAGCTGGGCAGGAGATAAACCCCTCCAGGCCACACCCAATTCGGACCAGACCTCGCCTCCTACCATCAGGTCACCTATGAGCTCCCCAAGCCCAACCAAAGGCCCTGCTCATGGTCCCATGAGGCTTTGGGGGCATCTTAGTTCTAAACCATTATGCACACAGAGGCACTGGTATCGCAAAGGCTACTCCCCAAGCTCAGAGGTCACCCCAGGAGCTGGGCAAGGCCACAGGCAGGGTTTGGAGGGCCCAGGCTTGTGCGTTACCGACTGCACATCCTGCCCAAGGACATTCGGGAGCAGCTACGGCAGAGCCCAGGGCTTCCAGTCTGATTCACCAGCACCAGCAGGCTTTGAGAGAAGTCATGTAATTCTGTCCTAATTTTCACGCATTTGACAATCTGTGAAACAGGCAGGACAAGTCTCCACATGTCTCACTGCTGTCTGAATGCCTCCTGCCCCCAGTCACCTGTGTGTGTGTGTCAGGTTATTTGTATTCCCAGTCACATGTGGGCCCCTTACAAACTGCACAGTGAGCTCTTGGCACACGATGCAGATACATTTCTACCATTTATTTTATTTCATTTTATTTATTTATTTGTATTTTGATTTTTTCTTTTTTGTCCTTTTGAGACAGGGTCTTGCTATGCAGTTCAGGCCGGCCTTGAGCTCACTTTGTAGCCTAGGCTGGCCTGGAACTCGCAGTGATTCTCCTGCCTCAGCCTCGCAAGTGCTTAGATGACAGGCGTGAGCCACCATGTCTGGCTTCTACCATTTAGTTTAATGTTGTTCTTTGTATGTGTCTTATACAGTAATGTTTCCTTTCATAACTGCAAACCCTGGGGTTAAGAAAACAGGTCCCTTTCCCTAAACCACACTCTCCACTGTGTCTTCTCCTGCTTTACTTATACTTCAAAACGCTGAAGTATTTGACCTTCTGGAATGTTTTTATTGTGTGGTATTAACTCCCTTGAGTCGCTATCATCAATCACTCTACATGGGTGATATGAAGCAGCAGGAATTCACCCTTTCACAGTTCCGGCCGTAACGAGCCGGAAGTTGAGAGGCCGCTTCCCTGGGTGCCTCTTCTTTGTTTCCTCCCTTCTTATACAGACGCCAGTCATGTAGGGTTGGAGCCATGCTAAGGATCTCACCCCAATTACACGTGCAATTATATGGGCAAAGACTGTCTTTTGAAACAAGGTCATGCCAAGGGTGCCAGGGTCGGAAGGTCAGTGTACTGGGGGCACGGCCGACCACAGTGCACAGCACAGCGTGATCCACTGCCAAGGGCTTGCTCAGGGTCCTGAACCATCTGCCCTTCACCCCCAGGTCTGGCTGCTCCAGAAGCGGTCCAGCAATTTCCGCTGAGGTCCCCAACTACCAGAAGGGGCCAGAGCTGGGTCTCCGCGGCTCGCCGGACAGAGAGGGGCAGAGCCAGACTCTCCAGTCCCGACCTCCGGCGCTAAGTGCAGCCCCCTGCTCCCAGGCAAGCTCAGACATCCCAGGGCAGGGCTCTGACGGCCCTGCTATGGCCTTGCCTTGGGTTTCTGCTCCTCTCGGCCCCAAGCACTCACTGACACAGTGACTGTGCCTCTTCCTGTGCCCCACGACAGACTTGGAAGCTGGGCATGCAGGACCCCGCACAGGGTCACCCGGGGAGGACACGATAAGGACCCTGGGAGGCCGCACCAATGTCACACTGCCTCGAAGGCCTGCCTTGCCTTCGTGTTTCTCTGTACAGGACCTGGCAGCCCTTGAAGATCATTTCTAATGTGTTGGATGAAGTTTGCTCTTCCGGAGGCCACCTGTGTGATTAGCAAAACCATCTGCCGGCCTAATGATGCCAGAGCAGCTGGTGCTGTCCACTCTGAACTCGCAGATTAGAGGGCAAAGCCTGTAAGCAGGTCTGGAGCAGGTGGTGTGGCTCAGCTCAGCTGTGTCAGGGACAGTCAGGAAGGATGGACTCCAGGGACCAGCGGAGGGAGGGAAGCAGGGCGGGAGGAGGGAGAAAAGTCTAGACTTTATTTTCCAAGCAGCTTATTTTAAAAATGTAATTAAGACGGAATGAATTGGTCAGACAGCAATATCATTATGCGTACTCTGCAGCTACAGTAATGCTAGGAGCAGAAATAAGAAAATGGGTGTGGATTTTGCCAAACAAGAAAGTCTGCTCATTTAAATATTTTCCTTCTGATTATAAAACATAAAGATCAAGCCGGGCAAGATGGCACACACTTGCAATCCCAGCACTCAGGAGACTGAGGCAGGAGGATCATTGCAAGGTTGAGACCAGCCTGGACTACAAAGTGTGCTTAAGGCCAGCCTGAACTGCGTAGCGAGACCCTGTCTCAAAAAGACAAAAAACAAAAAACATAAAGATCATCTTATGGAAAATTTCAAAATAAGGGAAATTACCAAGTGCCCAGAGCAAGAGGCATGGGAAGAGGGTGGGGCAGCATGCAGGGAGGCACGTGGGCTGTGGGGGGCAACAGGGTCAGGGGCTGGCAGAGGAGCATCCCAAGAAGGGGGTGCACCCGGGAATGGGGCCCTCGACAACCCATCAGCCATTGCTGGGTGTCGATGCTGGTTCTTGGAGCCGTCAGAGTTTCCTGGGCTCTGATAAAACAGTGCCACAAACGGAGTGGCTTCTCAGGACAGAATTGATTCTCTTGTGGTTCTGAAAGCCAGGAGTCCAGATCACCATGTTGGTCAGCATTTGCAGGCCCTGCTCCCTGGAGACGCTAGGAAAAAGCCCCTTGTCCTCCCATCCTGTGATGGTGGAGACGGTCCTAGGGTGGAGCAGCTGGTGGCTCTGCCCGTCCCCACGGGCTCTGCTGTCTCCGTCTGCCCTGTTCACAGGACATTGTGCACTGTGGTGTCTCTGCAGCCTGATGTAACAACCTCCTTCCTACTGAGTTCATCTTCTGAGGTTTGGGGAAGTCAGAAGTTCTTGGGGACACTCCTGCCACCCCTTGAGAACCTCCCAGAGCAGCGTGCAGAGGGAAACAGGGAGGGAATTCTCTAATCTGAGCAGGGGCGTGGTCCACAGGGACCTCAGCCACCTGGAGGAGCTGGGTCTGTGTCCATGGTGGTGGAGGCAGATTCAGGATCTATTCGGCATTCCACAGGGCTTTGACAGATCGCAGCTCCTGCCTGAGCTCCTGCAGGAAGAGGCACCACCTTGTCAGGCTCTGGCAGGCCCAAAGGGCAGTGTGGCTCAAAGCGGGTGGTAGCTGGAGCCACCAGGCGCAATGGCCCCTTTCCTGTCTGTGGAAGCCCCTCCAGCACCTGGATCATCCCCTCATCCCCCAATAACAATTTAAACAGATGAGCAACCAGGAAGTTTGTTGAGGGTCTAGGCAGTAGGGTGACCAGCTGTCTCTAAGCAGGGCCACCAACTTGTCTAGTTTGTGCAGGGTTGGCCTCAGCACTGAAAGTACTGCACCCAGAAAACTCTCTGTCTCTGGCACCACAGGACTCGAGGCCGCGCTCTGCAGCAGACAGAAGGAAATGCAGAGCTTGTGCACCTGATATCGTTGTCTCCTGTGTCCCTGTTCCTACACGGTGAGGGCAGAGAATGCACCCCTTAAACAAAAACATTTTGCTATAGTAAAAGACACTTTGCTGTGAATCCCCCTCAAAACACTCCCTCTCACTTCGCATACACTTATCCCATCCTTCTTGGCTTTTTCTGAAGCGGTTCTCCAAGACTTCTTTTGTGAATGTCTTTACCAGGTGTGATCAAATATACCAGCAGTGCTCCTGCCGAGCCTCACAAAAACATGGCGCTGTGTCCTCATCCCCCTTAGTCCCTGGACCTTGTACCATGACCGTGAAAAGGGAAATGTTTTCAATCAGTTCAGGGCACTGAGGCAGCCAGAACAGCACAACTGAAGACATTCATGAAAGAGGACCTGCAGAGCTGCTTCAGGAAGCAGCAGGAGGGGTGGGACCAGTGTATCAGAACCGAGAGGCAGTATTTTGAGGGGGATTCATGCCAAATGTGTCTTTTACTTTAATTTTTAAAAATTAAAAGCTTTCACTATATTTTCAATCACACCTCATACTTGCTGAACAGTATATGTGATTCATGGAAGTGCTCGGTAAATATTTGATGAATGAAGGGCTTGTCGCAGCTGAGGAATCGTTTTCAGTGTTACGTGTTACCAATAAGTGAGATAAGGTGGTTTAGATTTGTGCAAGAGGTCATGGAGGTTTCTGGTGCAAGCAGAAAGTGCCGCATCAGGCAAATTCAGAGAACTGAATCCTCTAAAAACAAAGACCTGGGTGCAGAGGGGCCAGGTCTGATCCACTCCATGGTGGAATGACAGGCGTGGGGCAGACGTGACGGAGGAGTCGGATCTTACACTGTGTGTCACAAACGTCCTTGGGGGACCCTGTGGGCTGTAGAACTGCAAGGGTGATACCACGTCCACAAGGACACAAAGTCAGACTTGGAGCCAGCCTTCTGGGTGCCTTTGTCTCACTGTACCACAGTGGATGTCCAGATGCAGGGAAAAGCGGCCCTGTGGGTCTGGCCTCCTATAGCACCTGCCATCTCCACGGAAACCTGGGCCTTGTCTGACCCTTTGCCAGTGCAGGGGACCGTGGCTCTGGAAGATTCTCCTCTGGGTGATTGGTGACTGCAGTAAGTGCACTGGGAGTGGCAGACCACACCCTTCGTGCTCTCGAGGACCAGGACGGACTGGGAGCCTGGCATCATGGCCGCCTCCTTGGTTTCAGTTGCCTGGGCTGGTTGCTAAGCAGGATGTTTCCATGCATGCGCTTTCCCTCTCAGGGTTCAAATCCTCGCAGGAACACAGGAGTTCACACTATTGCCCCTGGAGGTGGCTTCCTCCCAGGCTGCGGCCCCAGGTTCAAAGCCTGGAGAACTCAGGAGAAAGCAGGAGTCCCGGGCACGAGGGGAGGGGCTGACTGCCTTCCAGAATCTCTGAGGTGTGGGCTCGGAGTAATTTACAGACAGGGGTCAAAGCCACACAGGAGTCCCAGCTCTACCGCTCATGACAGGCACAGCTATGCAAGCACTTGCGGTCAAGGTAGCTTCCAACCCTGCAAATCCCCTACCCGTGTGCACATTTCTGTCCCGCAGTCCAGAGCCCTTTGCAGACCCACTTTTTCTGCTTATCTCCCATATGTATGTGTGTATATGAGCACAGTCGTGGACAGAAAAAGAATCATGACAGAAACATCAATAAAATGACTGAAAACTAAAATAGCTAAATGAGTGTCATTAAAACAAACTAAAAAGTGAGCTGTCAGGGTGGTCCAGCATGTTCCATAAACACAAATAAACCTGCTTTACACTGGGGGAAAAAAATGTAAGCTAACTGCCAGGTGTAGTCGTGCACACCTGTAATTCTAGCACTGAGGCAGGAAGATCCCCCAGAGTTCAAGGCCAGCCTGGGCTGCATAGTGAGTTCAAGACCAACCTGTCTCAGAACAAAACAGACCAGCAGAAAGAAAGTTACACTTGCTGTTCAGGGGAAATCCCTGCATTTCTTTTTGTCCCTGCACAGGGAAAGACTGTTTCAAAATAACCAAAATGGCCTTGAAAAAGGACAAGGGAGGGGAGGCTTCCTGAAAGAATTCTGGAGTCCATGGTGCGGACATAGTTTCTAGTCTGTGGCTTCGAATGCACTAGAGCAGCTGCCCATTACTTGTCTGTGTTTTCAGACCATACCCACACTCTGCAGCCTACCACACCGTCCATTGCAGGTCCCCCACGAGGGCCAGGGGCTGATGTAGGTCTCTGTGCAAGCCTGGTGAGGGGCTGCCTCACCGGCGCCCCCAGTGATGTCCTGTCTCATTCCCATGCTGTCCCACAAGGGGCGCCAGTCCTCCCTCCGAGCAGCGCAGCGAGAGCCCGAATCCCTCGACTGGACTGAGTCATTTTGCCAGGAAGTCACCCAGAGGGAGGGGTGGGGGGTGTGCTCCCAACCACGACAGCTCCCCCGCCGCTGGGCCCCGTGTCTTGGTGGGGTCCTGCAGGAGGGCCACAGTGATCAGGGTGGTCTGTTCACTGAGCCACACTGTGGAAGTTGACTCTCATCTCCCTTCCTCCCTCCCTCTCTTCTACTTTTGGGAGGCCCATGGTGGTCCTCGGTTTCTCCTGGATGCACTAACTTGACTAACCACCACTCCATCACTCTGCACTATTTAGAGCCTGGGCTCCGGGAGCTCTGGAGGCGACGTTAATAGAGGTGCGAAATTGATGGTGATTCAGCTAAGGCGGTGCTCAGGAGACACCACTGAGGTCCATCTGTTAATTCTCCTGTCTCCTCCAGGGATGCACGCAGTGACTAAGTGGACTCGCACACAGCCACAGGATCCCGTAGGCGTATGGAGATGGCTCCAGGGCAGGGTCTCGGGCACATAACTGTCCCCTGGCCTGGTTATCCAGAGTCCTTTCTACTGACAGCAGCCGGATGTGGATGCCGTGCTGCGCAGGCAGACGCCTGCAGGGAGTGTGGGAGGGTGGGGAGGCCCCTGGGCTCAGCAAGTCAAGCCCCATCGTCTTCTGTCCTCATCTTGTGTGGGACACCAGAGCAGCGGCAAGAGGGCTGGGGATGTGTCCCTAAATTCTAAGGCTGTGTCTCCCCCAGTGCCCCTGCAGGTGATCGTATCTGGAAATAGCCTGGTTACAGATGGAGTTAGTTAGGAGTCGCTAGTGACCGGGGCTCGCTGTGAGGTGTGGATTGGCCTTGAACTTACCATGTAGCCAGGCTGGCCTCAAACTTGCAGAGATCCTCCTGCTTCAGCCTCTCTAGTGCTGAGGTCACAGGCCTGCACCCTCACGCCTGGCTCTACTGTACTACATTCTGACAACCACAACGAGATCATCCAGGTAAATAAAGACAGCCGTGCACAGGCTGGTGTGTGAGGGGGCTTAGGGTGCTCCGGCCTCATGTATCTAAGATCAGAAATACTTGAGAACTACACTATGTGGCCAGGAGGAGCCAACTGAGATGGGATAGGGCAAGTGCGGGCGGTGGCGACACGGGTGTCGTGAGTGATGTAAACTTTAATGCACCAATCACAGGGGCCTTGCTCCCCAGAGGCTGTACCCGGAGGAGCCCAGGGACTGGATCCCGGAGGGGGCAGAGTCCGCGCGGAAGGTGGCGGGGCCCAGGAGGGGGCGGGGCCAGGGAGGGCGGAGTTCAGGGGTCCAGGTGGGAGGGGGCGGAGTTCAGG